>APFE030791266.1:19965-45436 GCA_000404065.3 Pinus taeda
GCTTACCCAAATTAATTTTTTGTGGTTGAAACTACCCGGAAATGCCAGAAAAGAGAAGAGAAATATGGCTGTAGCTGAGCCAAATCTGCTGTTACAGAAATCTCTTGCTGAAATCTCCTTCTCTTGCTGCTGAAATCTCTTTCTCCCGCTGTTGAAATCTCCCTTGCTCAATGCTCAAAACACCAGCTACTGAAACAACTGCCAATCTCCAAGAGAAACTCCTTGCTGAATAGTGTGATGAGAGAATGAGAGGCACTGCTATTTTATAGCTTTAGAATTGGTTTCTAAAAGTCATTAGAAACCCTAAACTAATTAAAAATTAATTAGCAAAAAAAAAAAATTAAAAAACAAGTGTCAATTTGATGGAAACGTGGCCCGTACGGCGTGGAAATGCGTTTTCGCACGTACGGGCGCGTTTCCATTTCGGGAAATGCGCCCGTACGTACGGAAACGCGTTTCCACGCCGTACGGTACGGGGAAACTCGTTTCCGTTTCGTTTCCCCAGGGAAACGACCCCTAGACCCACGTTTCCTGCAACTTAGCTATTGCTGCTAAAGGTCAATAGGTTGCAATAAGATCTCAAGTACCTCCTAGCTATGACCTTTTTCATTTGATTGTGGATGTGGTTTCATGCCTGGGCTTGAAGATCGGTGAAAGTGGGAGTGGCGCAGAAATGATTTTGCATGCATGGGACAATGCAGTTGCTTGATAGTTAATACTGATACACCTAGACCAATCTATTCCCAAGGGTGTCGAGGCAGATTAGAGAGTTGATAATCTGCAAGAGCCATTGAGGCACAGTGCAACCAATGGAAATAACACGTGTTCTTGTGTTTGAGCCACTTATTGGCTCCGACAATGTTGAAATTGAATTTTTCAAATTGAGCCCTTTCAGTGTAAAGGAACTTGATGCCCTTATCAGTGCATTAAGAATAGCTTTTGGAAACACAAAATAAAGGGGATTTTTAAAGAAGAAACACAGGGATGCTCCAAAGCAATGGGATGGGCAGAACATTGGATCTAATGTTTCTTCTAATTGAAAGACTTTAGAAGCATTAGAAGGCATGTGAGTGAAGATATATGGTCTAGAGGCAACTAATGGAAGCTCTGATAAGGATGTGGTTTCTTGGGACAATATAGTAGGATAATATGAGAGAAAAAGGGAAATAGAGGACACTGACTTGGTGGCTATACGACGACTAGATATATACGATAACATAGCAAGAGGCACTAGGCGCAAATTTGAATCTAATTGACCTTAAGTAGTTCTCTTTGAAGGACCTCTATGTATAGGAAAGACATCTTGTGCACGGGTCATTGCAAGCCAAGCAGGTGGTGACGTCAAAGTACTATGGTGAAAGTGAGCGGCTGTTGGGATCTATATTTAATCTTGCAAATGAACTTCTTGATGGTACTATTGTTTTTTTGGATGGGGTTGATTCTTTTGCTGCAACTCATGACAAAGAGATGCATGAAGCTACTCCAAGGATCTTATCTGTGCTTTTGAGACAGATAGATGGATTTGAACAGGAGAAGAAAGTTGTTGTGATTGTTGCTACAAATAAGCAGGATCTTGACCCTGCTCTTATTAGTCGATTTGATTTTGTAATCACATTTGACCTCCCTGATGAGCAAATGTGACAAGAGATTGCAGGTCATTATGCATGGCATTTGAATACTCTAGAACTGACCTCTTTTGCTTTAGTCACTGAAGATATGTCAGGGTGTGACTTGAGGGACATTACAGAGCGCTTGCCATAACACGAGCATGGTTTGTGTCGATTGAGGTTACTTTGTGAATCAAAATTATGTAGAAGCATATTTGTAAATAGAGTTGCCTCCACTCTTGTCCTTGCTGAGAGTTACCATGTTGTTGACTTGAAAGCTGCATGTCTCAAATTTGCTGCAGAAAATCTTGCAGGAGTTTTGTGTTCAAAGGGCTTTGAGTATTGCAAGGAGAAATGTCTTTTACTTTAGTTAGAACTTCTAAATCCAGTTGTTGGATTTGAGGATGATTGCAGTAGCAGAGGAAAAATAAGGAGTGTCTGGGCTCAACTTTCTGATAGCAGATTTTCAATTTGCAGCTATATCAGGGGGAGTAGCAAAAACATAGTGGGAGTAAGAGGTAGAAAGAATAATCACTCCATGATTGCAGGAGCTCTGCTAGCCCAAAGATTTATCCTAATTTTAGCTTTTGGGGAAACCATTGTGAGTACAATTCCTTTGGGCTTGATTATCAGTTTTTGCATGATGACACATCTTCCATGTTTGATACAAAACTACCTTCTCATAACTTGATTTGTGACATCCCTATGGGCTCATGCGATGGGAATGAAGCGTTATGGAAACCTAGCTAATAGCTATTGTTCGAGAATTCTGATAAAGCCTGCTGGTGCCTTTCACATTGACCACATTGCAAGATATACATATCATTTTTCTTTCAGCCCACATATAGATAATTTGATGGCATTTTCAATGATACCTAAGAATGGGAAGGATGGTTGGCATAAGGGATTTTATACATCACCTTGGAAGGAGGTGCTTTCTCCTTCAGAATGTGAATTCGTAACTTGCAGGACTCCTAGTTTACTTCTGCAGGGTGGATACAATGTTAGGATGCAAAGAAAAAAACAAATACTAGGCTGAAGTCTTCAGGTAATGAAAATGTCAGTTTCCTAATGTGGCCTTGGGATCCAAGGATTTTTATGATGGATGGTTACATTACAGTGGATTGCTTCGCAGTATGGCAGAGTGTGACAGTGATGTTGGTTTTAATTGTGTTAGTTGGAGCATTCTACATGCTTATTTGGGATCCTAGTACTGGTATGCAGGGTCTGGATGGCTTGAGAGCAAGCATTCTTGAGAAGGGAGGATTCACTTTTGGAGAATGACTCAGTAGCCTATGTCGGTAAAAGGGGATCACTTAATTAAATTGTTTAAATGTCATTTGGGTGAAAAAGCGACATGTAAAAGTGACATTGAATAATTAAATTAAAGAGGTGTTATCATGTGACTATGAGAGAAAAAGCAAGGAAAACTTTATGGTCACTTTATTTTATTTAATTGAACAAGAAAAGGTAAGAAGGTAAAATAAAGGTTATAAAAAAAGACCCATGGTATTTTGATGAGCCATGGTATTCTGATGATCCATGGTATAGACCCATGGTATTTTGATGATGAAAGAGAGATTGAGCTCACTCTTTGGGCATGCTTGATTATCTTATTGTTCTTTGGAAAACTGTTGGATTCAAACCCTTGGGTGAAACCTTAAAGATATTCTGGTTTCAGTTTGTTGATGTAAGTAGCATCGGAAGGTCTTCTACAATTGTTTGGTGTCTTAGCATGTGGAAGACATTATTTGCCTCTTCTAGTGATTTGCCTTCCTTCCTAAGTTTAACTTAGGAAAAGTACAATAATTAAAGTCAATTAATTATTGTGGACTATTGGGTTATTTTTTAAGGATAAATAATTTAATTATATAAGTCACTTGGAAATAATCTCAGCTGTTGATCTTCAAGATATTTCTAGAAGAAAGATTCAAGATGTTTCTGGAAGGAAGAATCAAGATGTTTCTAGAGGGGAGATTGGGGTTAGAGATTTGGACTCAATGAAGATTATAAATGGAGGCTAACAATGGAGGTGAGGACACAACAAAGAGCACACGTGTGCGAGTGAGTCATCATTCAGAGAGAGCAATTTTCTTTGTAGTGCGAGTGGCTCAGTGACCAGTGCATAGAGGTGGAGAAGTGCAAGCAGGTGTGAGCGAAGCCAGGAGGTCTGAGTTGCCAAAAGGAGATCGAGTTTGTCTGGAGGAGGCCGAGTTGCTAGAGTGCTGGGGTTTATCCAACGCACATTAGTGGTAGGGCGCAAATCAAGTTGCTGGAGGGCACAAATCTGATTGTTGGAGGCTGATTTTTTTAGAGCGATTTCATTTGGTGGCAGATTTCCTTGAGGACGATTTACTTGGGTTGAATTCATTCTAAGGGAGCTGAATTGCAAGTTCCAGATTGTATTTCTTCTTGTATCTTTGTAGGTTGAAAAACCCATATTTTCTAGATATTGAAATGATGAAGAACTGTTTGTGGGTTAATTAATTTTGCAATGTGTTATTGATCTCTCTGGTTTATTTCCGTTACATAGTTTTCTAGAAGTTAAAGATACTGTTGATTTTTTTTTTGGTGATTCAGTTATTATTTGGGTACATAAATAATAAACTGGGGATAGATTAAATTGCCGCGAGAAAATAAATCTGGCTGGTATTAGAAATCTAACATGGTTGTGAAAGATTCAACCCTAGCTAGTAAGTTTGGGAGATCATTTTAGTTTTCAAATTGGGGTACAGGAGATTCGACTTGGGTTGGTTTTGGCGGTGAAACAGATCCACCCTAGCTGATCAGGAGGAAAGATCACTCAGATCTTTCCCAGATACTTATTGCGAATGATCCATCTCATTACCAGACCATGGAATTATCTCAAGGAGGGTCGAATTAGCTCCACAAAATCGTTCCAGTAAGGTGATTTACAGCAGTTTGTCAAGACATCTCAGTGCATCCATATTTTTATTCCCCAACAAATTTGTCCCAATTGCCAAGGCCACTCTCAGGTTCCCAGAAACTGATTTTTTTGTTGTATCTAAGAGGGGCTGCCTCTCATATTAATAAATTAGATTTAATTGGCTGAGTTGTTGCTGTAAAACTTTTATTTTTGGCTGTGTTATTATTGTTATTTTGCTTGTGGTATAATTGTTGTAAAGGTTTCATGCAAATTGTTTGACGAAATGTATGAAAGCTAAAATTCAAGAATTTGTGAGTTTGGTTAGAACATTTTAGTAGGAGGTATTATAAAATCTGCCCAAAACTCTTTAAATTGGTGGCTAGGGTTGAAACTCGAACGAACCACACAGGAATTATTTGACTCTAGTTTGCTGTATTTTTTAGTGTAAATGACATTAAAGAACTGTTTTGTTATCTCGCTGCCCACATCCCTAGTTGAAATTATTTTATGAAAGGCTTGAAGAAGCTTGTCCAATTCCTTTTTTCCCTGACTGTAATCAAATCATCAACCATTTGATCTATTCACCCAATGAAAATGTCATCATTCATAGTTGACATGGCACGGATGCTCAACATGACAAACTTGAGAATAGCATGACTGTCTTCAATCTAGTTCAATAATTCTAATTCTTTAAAACTTTATATAAAACATACTTAAATACTTGCTTCGTTAGCTAGGTTATAGGATGTAGCTTTTTCCCTGTACTGACACTTGTGAATTTTCATTCAGTGAAACTGATCTTTCTAAGAATCTTATTGTCAATATATTTCTTTTGATTGCAGAGTCATATTTACAATCAGGTGATGCCTATGTCTCCAAGGGGGAGTATACAACAGCCATTAAACAATATACCATGTATATAGGTAAGTGTTTTTTCACTTTTTCTCTTTTTTTTTTTTCCTTCTTTCCTTGTATAAATAGAATTGTAATTTGAAGAAAGAAATATTTGGTGTGAAGAAGGGTCAGGGGGTATCATTTGATTTCCTTCAAAGTATGGAAGTTGTCATTAATCCCTTATATTGCTAAGGGTGAACAATTATTGACCTTCAAACTTGCATTTCCTTGTTGATTTTTCTTATGAGATTGATTATTTAGATTATATGTCCTTTCTTACATGCATGCTACCATCTATATACATATATATGTATGTGTGTGTATCTATGTATTGTGTACTTCCTATTACTCTGTACTCTCAAAATTCCATTTCTTTGCTGTACTTTGGGGTCTGAATATCTGTTTTTTAACACACTTAGTGACTGAGATTTTTTATTGATCTTTATGCTAGAAAGTTATATGAAAAATGAGGAATCATTAAGAAAGAAAACCACTTGTAACATATAAGTGCTTTGGAATTTTCCATTGCAACTTGTTCTTGGTCATATATCTATATCTATATTATACTATATTATATATTTTCCCTCTTACTCTGTACTCTCCAAATTCCATTTCTTTGCTGTACTTTGGGGTCTGAATAACATGTATTTTAGCATACTTAGCGACTCAGATTTGTTATTGATCTTTATCGTAGAAAGTTATATTTTATATGAGGAATCATTGAAAAAGAAAACCTTGACTTGTAACATATTATTGCTTTCAAATTTGCAATTGAAACTTGTTCTTGGACATACTTGATTAATAATCACCTTGCAAATCAGGTAAATCGATGGGAGAATCCTAAGAAATATTCAGTTTCTAGCTAATGGCATTCTAATGAAGGAGAATATCTCATATTTAAGTAGCTATGCAAAAGGTCTTGTAATACATGGAAATCAAATTGTATAGTGTCTGTATGTTGTATTAGAAACTTATTGTTTGCAAAAACGTTCTAATACCATGGTTGTTCGATAGTATCTTTTACTTCTCCATCATTTTCATCTTCCAAGGATCAATAAATTTCTCCTACTAAGGTTAATAAGAGTTGTTAAAACTTTCATTCAAATGGAAACCATTATAAGAGATCTGTAATCGACATGTCTACTTGCAAAAATTGTGTTTTCCATACCCAAATCATAATGTGAACCTAGTCCATTTTCCTACTAAGTTCAATAGTCGAAAATTATTTGAATCTTATATTTGGTCAATTGAGCCATTTATGTTCAGTAGTAGGTTCATATCCCATAATAGTTTCTTTCTTCATGCACAAAAATATACAAATTCTCATACTTGTCATCCTTTTACTATTTTTGAAGGGATGGGAGTTTGGATTGGCGTTATAAATGGTTTGGTGAGTTGCTTGTCAAAAAGTTAATAAGATGCTCTTGTGCTCCTGGGTCCTCTTTTCCCCATTATTTAAGTGATTTGTCCCACAATTGTTTCCTTTTCCATGTACAAAAAATATGTGCATCACTTGCGGTGGGAACGTGTTTGATGATGTTAGTACCCTCATTGATGTGTTATTTCCTAAGTTTGAGTCAGAAGGGGGGGTGTTATATATGATTTGATGGTGATCTACCTGTTTACTAAGGATGGATGACTATTTTTGATGTAATAATCCCTCTATGGTGGTTCACCTTAGGTTGGGCTCTATGTTTTGTTGTTATAATGGTGGGTTTTTTCTAGGGAGAACATCTTTTATTTACATGGTACACCACCTTATTAGGGTGCATCCCTCATTGGCACACATGTTCATGGTGCTTTAATTAGTTGGTGACTATTGAAGGGGGACTATGGTTTTATTTCATCATTAACCTTTGTGCACACATGTTGAGGTTGATTTAAATGTTTAGTGGTTAATTAATCAACTTTATCTAAATTAAGGTTAATTGCTTGGGTGCCCTACTTCATTGGCTTGCTTTTCACGATTGGCATATTTTGACCTTCTTGGAGACCATCTTGACCTCTTTGACTTGGTATATATATTATTTTGTTTGAGATGGTTATGTAAGGCATTTATTTTGAGGTGTGTGGCATTTACATGCTTTTGCTTGGTCTCCTTTCTATTTTTGGAGATTCTTCTTGGATGGTGCATATAGGAAGTTTCTTATTGCTATTATTCAGTGATTATATTGGAGGGCACTCTTGTGGAGAGATATTCTACATTTTATTTTGAGAGTTGACCATATCCCTTCTTATAGAGCACTCCATCTACTTAGCATCTTGCACATTCATCAATGGAGTTGGTTGCCTTGGGATTCACACATTTGGATTGGTTTTATGCGTAACATCTTGCACATTCATCCACGGAGTTGGTTGCCTTGGGATTCACACATTTGGATTGGTTTTATGCATCTTATGGACTTTTTGCTATTTTTGGAGGGGATTGTTATGGAGCATTCTCCAAGGAGGATTATTACATGTTTTATTCCCTCATGCATCTTGGAGGGCACACTTAGTGAGTTCTTTTAGGTGTACCTTGGAGCACATCCTCCTATGTTGAGAATTATTTTATTATATTTTACATCCATGCATTCTTGGAGGGTGCATCCATGTGGACACTTGACATTTGATTGGGTATAGTGCCTATTTTTAGTGATATGCCCTCTCTCCTGAGCGTTATCTCATTCTCTCACAACTATTTTTGGATGTGGGTGTTGGAAATACTGAGAGGGAGGGTTAATCAGTGTTTCTTTCAATTGTTATTTCATGCTAGTTAAGGTTTTTATCACAAAATAAACTAGAACACAAGAGATGGAACAAAAATAATTTTATTGATCAAAATAATGAGGACTGCAATCTTCTTTTATAACAAATCATGCTCCAACCTGTACAACAAAATTTTTGATCTTTCCATGGCTCCAACTTTGAACAAATCCAAGCTCCTACTTGGTCAAAATGAGAACTTCAATCCTCTAAACAACTCCAAGCTCCAACTTGGTCAAAACAAAACTTTACAAGAAATACTTAATAAATGCTTCCAAAATGTCTTCAATAATGCTCCAAGAAAGTCTTCAATAATGCTCCAAGTATAGACAAGGATGTTTGCTCCAACAAGGGACCTATATAAGCTCAACAAGTATTCAAAAGGGTCAACACGTCTACTCCAACTCTGTCTTCAAGTCTGCACAAGCACTCTTCATCAACTACTCCAATGATGGCTTCAAGGTCTTCAATTCTGTTCCAAGGAATACAAGAGGGGCTGCTCCAAAAACCGAGTATAAATATAGCTTCAAGGTTGTGATGTCCCTTTTCCTGGTGTTCCTTATGGCATGGTTAGGATGGACTTTCAGGGTTGGAGGCAGACAGGGCATAGGTGCAGGTTTACTTCATTAGCAGACCTAGGGGCTTTTGGAGATGTTTTATGGGGTTTGAAGGAGTTCACTTGCCATATTCCATCATCAGGATTGATTTCGCACAACTGGCTTCTCGTTTCATTACATTTTGGTAATTCCCATAAAACAAAGTAATTAGTGTGCCTAACTCAATTAATTACGCTTAAGTGTTGAAGTTTCTAAGTCTACCAGTTAGAAACGCTCCATGCACTTTACTGATTTATTCCTACCTACTTGCTCTGTTAATTAACAAGTTATTTACCGTGTAAATACCGAAAATAAATACAAGTGCATGCTCAACACGTTACAGATCATCAACTGAAGGAAACAAAAACAAGCACACAAATGACACTGTTATTTTTGGACTAATGTTCCTGAAAAAACCCAATGCGGGAAAACCGGTGTAGCTATTTGAGGGTTTTATTATTAAGTAGCTCTTTTTTGAGTACACTGGGTGCCAAACTGGCTAACCTGACAGAGATAAAAATCTGGCAGCAATACCTCTCTTTAGAAACAGGTATTCGGAAAGCTTGCACCACGAAATCCCTCTCCAACACAATTTGAAGCTCAACGTCAACCCTGCTAGCCTCTGCGTTAGCCTGAAACCCTCTGCGTCAGCCTACTGAGGCTTTGCGCAGCCTCTTTGGCTTTCTGCGTCACTCTTGCAACCTCTGCGTGGATGACGCAGACCCTTCTAGCTCTGCGTAGACTCTGCGTAGCTCCCTCTGGCTCTGTGTCTGCCTCTCTTTGCTTCTGCACTGGTCTCTTGGCACTGTCCCTGCCTCTTTGCCTCGTACTCATTGCCCCTTGCTGCAACCGATCACTAATTCTATCTCTCTTAGCAAATCTCGCTTTAGAGAATAGAATGACTGGTCACTCTGGTGTGTTCTCCAAGTGACCCTCAAGCCTCCTCTTATACTTTTCTCATTGACAAATCAACGGCCGAGATTAAGTCCCTAATCGACGGCTAAGATTAGATCTGGCTTGATCCATGTCTTTTGGACCATTCTAACACAGTTTTATATTAATTCACATTAATATTTTAATTTCCCTAAGTTTAGACTTAGGGACTCCATTAAAAATATTAATTATTTTAGTAACTCCCAAATTGTTTAGAATCTGCCCAAACCCTTTCTGGGTATTGGAGATCTCACGTGCCCTAACCTCTTCACGAAATTTCGTGGCTAGAGCACATCTGATGCTACCCCAAATCAACACTCTCTCTTAGCGAGAACTGTGCTCTAGCATTACTCCTCACTGAGTATCACCCTGATCATCTGGCATTGGTCCCTGTGCTGATGCTAGGCCTACTGCCCATCATCCTCTGCACTGTTGCATCTTGTACTGCTACCCATAGCTCTGCCATTGCCATTGCTGCATCTGTACGATAGCCCCCTCTGCATCCGCGTTGCTGCCCATGGCCCTAACACTGCCACTGTTACGTCTGCACTACATCTCCTCTCATTATGTTGCATCGTGCTGCCCATAGCGCTACCACTGTTAACTGCTGCACTGCAACTCAGTTATTGAGAAGTAAGTAACTGATCTCCCAACTTTGACCTCTCTGTCAGGCTAGAGTACTCCTGATGCTGAAGCTCCCTCTGCCGCTGACAAGTGCTCCCTCTCTGACCTCTGCGCTGCTGCACACCTCTTTGTGCCATCCTGCACTGGTGTAACACTCTTGTGCCTCTCGCACTGTTGTAGCCTGCTAGCCTCGCGTTGCCTTGGGAATTCTGCACTGTAGCTCTCTCTGCCGCTTCATCCGCATCTGTCTCTACCCACATCCGCCAGTGCTGCTACTCCTCTTCGGGGCTTCCATAGCATGGTCTAATCCAAGAGGCTGGGTACCTCGAGGATCTTGCCCCTCATCGCTTGTAGTCCGTTTGACTACAGCTCGATGTCTCCCCACTTCCATTCAAGTGGCGTGTGTGCACTCATGGCACAGTCATCGTCTGTCTCCACTTCTTTCTCTGCCCTTGCTGGTGCTGCCTTGGTCTCGGAGACCTCTCCCTTGTTCTTCTTCCTTGGACACTAGGTCGCATAATGACCTAACTCCCTACAGTGGAAGCATTTGATCTTTGGAGAGGTCCTTCTTCTTCCGTTTCTCTTGCTTTCCCTCAGATGCTAGGGCAACATCCTCCTCCTCCTGCTCGACTCTGATCCCCTTGCCACTGCTTCATGTCTTGCTTAGCCTTTTGATCTCTTCTTGGCGAAGAGCCGCCCACATTTCCTCCCAATGTGGAAGGGTTGCTCTTCCCAGTATACTCTGGACAAATACCTCCTAGTCTTCTGAGACTACGTTCAGGGTTGTTCTCACCATCAATTCCTGATCCGGTGTGACCCCTATGGAAGTTAGCTGGACGCGGATCTCATTTAGTCGACCGAGGAAGGTGTCGATCGGTTCTCCCTTCATCTTGTATGACCGCAACTGATTTTCTAGTAACATCCTTCTCTGCACAGAAGTATGCTGGCACAATTTCTTTAGGGCCTCCCACATCTCATTTGTCGTTTCCTTCTCGGCAATGTGTGGTACTACATGGTCCTTGACCCTGTCAAGGATGATGCTCTTGGCCCTCGCCATTGCCTCCTCGTACTTGTCGTTATCAGTTGGGTCAACTGGGATCGCTATCGTCCTTAAGGCGAAGTGCTTGACACGACTTTTGTCAAGTACGGATAAGATTCTGGCCTTCCAGACTGCGAAGTTTGATGCTCCGTCTATTCTGTCCCGGTCTCTTACTCTGTGTAGTGCCATGCTGCTCTTCTACTTCTCTCCTGGAAGTTCTCGATGTGACTCCCTCTGAGCCTTGATTTACCTCCTGGAAACCCTTCTGCCGCTGTCGAGATGCCCCCTACTCTGATCGTCTGTGCAACTGCACCACTGATCCGGATTTCTTAGCTAGAAACCCTCGGTAGGAACTCCCTCCTTCTTGGCCTTGCCCTGTTAGGTACTGTTCTGACTACAGCACCCCACCAGCTCCACTCTGCAACTTACCCACAACCTCTTAAACCCTAGCAACCTGAAGGTGAGAGCTCCTAGGCTTTGCGTAGTCCCGACACTGGCAAACTAGCTCTCTCAGCCAATTGCGTTATTCCTCCTGGCCTCTGCGTGGCTCTGCGTGAGCCTGTCCTTGCCTCCTTCAGCCTCTGCACAACCTCTTCCTTGCACTGCATCACGCCTTGCTGTTTTCCTGCTCGGAACAACTTCTGTCACTCGAGACAACTGTTTTCTGCTGCTGCTGCTTTGCTCTGCTGATGTCCTCAATTCTCCTGTGATCTGCAATCACCCTCTGATACCATGTTGAAGTTTTTAAGTCTACCAGTTAGAAACCCTCCATGCACTTTACTGGTTTATTCCTACCTACTTGTTCTGTTAATTAACAAGTTATTTACCATGTAAATACTAAAAATAAATACAAGTGCATGCTCAACACATTACAGATCATCAATTGAAGGAAACAGAAACAAGCACACAAATGACACCGTTATTTTTGGACTAATGTCCCCAAAAAACCCAATGCAGGAAAACCGATGCAGCTATCTGAGGGTTTTATTATTAAGCAACTCTTTTCTGAGTACACTGGGTGCCAAACTGGCTAACCCAACAAAGATAAAAATGTGGCAGCAATATGTCTCTTCAGAAACAGGTCTTCGGAAAGCCTGCTCCACGAAATCCCTCTCCAGCACAATCTGAAGCTCAGCGTTAGCCCTGTTGGCCTTTGCGTCAACCTGAAACCCTCTGCGTCAGCCTACTGAGGCTCTGCGCAGCCTCTCTGATTCTTTGCATCACTCCTGCAGCCTCTGCGTGGATGATGCAGGCCCTTTTGGCTCTGCGCAAACTTTGCTACCTCTGCGTGGCTCCCTCTGTCTCTGTGTCTGTCTCTCTCTACTTCTGCACTATTCTCTCGGCACTGTCTCTTCCTCTCTGCCTCGTACTTACTACCCCTTGCTGCAATTGATCACTAATTCTATCTCTTTTAACAAACCCCGCTCTAGAGAATAGAATGACTGATCACTCTGGTGTGTTCTCCAAGTGACCCTCAAACCTCCTCTTATACTTTTCTCGTTGACAAATCAATGGCCGAGATTAAGTCCCTAATCGACAGTTAAGATTAGATCTGGCTTGATCCATGTCTTTTGGACCATTCTAACACAATTTTATATTAATTCACATTAATATTTTAATTTCCCTAAGTTTAGACTTAGGGACTCCATTAAAAATATTAATTATTTTAGTATCTCCCAAATTGTTTAGAATCTGCCCAAACCCTTTTAGGGTATTGGAGATCTCACGTGCCCTAACCTCTCCACTAAATTTTGTGGCTAGAGCACATCAGATGCTACCCCAAATCAACACTCCCTCTTAGCGAGGACTGTGTTCTAGCAATACTCCTCACTGAGTATCACCCTGATCATCTGGCATCGGTTCCTGTGCTGATGCTAGGCCTGCTGCCCATCATCCTCTGCACTGTTGCATCATACAAAACATTTGAAGAAGCTCACAAATTTAAATAGAACAAAGGTGTTTTGCTGGGTCCTTTCCAAGTAGGAATTTTATAATCATTTCTGGGTGGCTGTTCATGTTTTAGTCGCTGTAACAGACCAGGAAAGGAAACACTTGTTAATTTTAGTTAACGATGGCATGTTCTATGCTTAGCACAATTACTTCAATGTTCGTTTAGTAGCCCAATGACAATTTCAATTTAGTTTTCCATTAGCAATCACATTAACCATAAATCACATTGACAGTAACTGTAGATAAAACATAAAATCAAATGCAGAAGACAAGCCAAGATAAGAGGACACCAAATTTGGCAGATGCGAGGGAAAAACCCCAATGTGGGGAAAATCCTTTGATCAATTCTTGTTATTATTATATGAAAATGTTTCGCAAAGAGAGAGAGAGAGTGAAAAAGGTCAAAGTTGACTTGCCAAATCCAAGTCAAAACAACCCTGTCAAATTTGCAGTGAACTGCAGTCAAATTCAACCCTAACTAAAAAGTCAAAGATGGTCAACACAACAACAAATCTTCCTCTTTGAAGCTCAGTCATACCCAGTCAAACTCGGCATGATAAGGTGGTCAAAGTCATCCCAAAACAGTCCTGAAAATTGCGGTCAAACTTTGTCAATTCTGTGATCAACCCTACAGTCAGCCTTGCGGTCAAAGTGCCCAGAAATTCTCGGTTCCTATGCCAAACTGTACGACTTGCAAAAAATAAACATTTCCCACAAAAATTGCAGTCAAAGGATGACTCAAAGTGCTCGGCCAACGATGGTCAAACTCCTACAACAGTCCTGAAATTCGGCCGTACAATTTGCCTAGAAAATTCATCCTTCTGCCATACGTGTGAGAGAGAGAAGATCTGCCCAATAGCTGTACGAACCAATGAGAGAAGAAGAGAGAAGAAATGTGTGTGATGATGATGCCAAATGACATGAGAGGGCACTTGTATTTATACAAGTTGTTGAGGGTGAAGAGTCACTGTTATGTAAAAATTAGTTAGTTATAGATTATTAGGCAAAGGGCATGATCAAAGATCATGCCCGTTCACCAAGAGGCACCTAAGGCGGTAAACAGCCAGGGCCTCTCACAAAATGTAATCATCTTATATTCAATTATTAATAAATTATTTTATCATGGCTGTCAATAGCTAATTTTTGTGCTTCATCTGGTATCAGAGCGAGTTCGCTCCTCAAACTCTATTGATTCGTTGCCATTAGTTTCCTTCTGCCGCTGCTGTTTTCTTACTCTCTGTTGCGTCGACCTTCCATCTCATCGTATTCACATTCCATGCCATCATATTCTGCTTCCGCCACGCTGCCCATACAATCCGCGCTGTCGCCGTATTACTTGTTAGCACATTCAGCGGCATTCAGCATTTTTTGTGACCTTCGCTTCTCCATCCTTAGCTGATGTGGTCCACCACCGAACCCATCGGCCCCTGTGATTGCCAACCAACCGGTGTTGTTCCTCTACTGCAATCCCCAATGCAGTTGTCTTTTACGCTGGTCGAAACAAGTCAACCACAAATGCGACGGTTCATTGGGGTGGTTTGTAATCAATTGTAATGATATAAAATTTATTTATATATACATACTCACAGAGATTAAAACTATATATATCTATCATAACATGTATATATACGATATATATAATTTATTTATATATATAAATATTTATATTATATATACGATATATATAATTTATTTTTATATATAAAATATTATTTATTGTTAAAATAAAAATATATATGTGTGTTTGTGTGTGTGTGTGTTATATAATTAAATTAAATTTAATTTATTATTAAAAAAAACTATAATAATATAATAAAATATAATAATATATATCAATGTTATTATATAATTAATTAAAAAATAATAATTAATTAAAAGTTGGTGGACAAATATACACCCCCACAAACTCGTTCAATGTCGTCAATGTTAATGGCCAATTTCAATAAAAAATTACTTGGAGAATAGGATTACTAGCCACTTTGATGATTTCAACAAAAAATTAGTCGATCTCGAAAGAAAATTTATCGGGCATTCCGATGATATCAAGAAGCTCCAGGATACGACAAATCTGATAGAATTACAGCTTGGGCAGAACCTGATCCAATCCGAATTGAATCATAATTAGACATTAGAATTGCTGAACACCTTCTGTGGAAAGATGAAGGTTACAGCCGAACAACTATTCCAAGATGATGGAGGTAATCAAGAGCACAATTCATCAGATTCAACAAAGTCAGCAGATTCTCACGAAAAAGCAGAATCTCCAAAAAAATCAGCCACACCCCATCAAGGAAATAGTAACACAGTGTTTTCAAATAAGCAACTTTGGGATGCATTCAACAATCAACACCCTCTTTTTGTTCCACCATTAGCAACATATCAGCGAAAGGCAAAAGTCGAGATGCCTAAATTCAATGTGAACGAAAAATGCAATGTTGCGTGGTTGAATAAAGTAGAAGAATACTTCGAGATTTACGACATCGACAATGATGACGAAAAGATTAGGCACGCTCCCATGAAAATGGAAGGAGAAGCATATAATTGGTATATGTGGTGGAAGAAGACGATAATTGCCATCAGTGGGAGAAAGTTTAAAGATGCATTCTTTAAAAGATTCCAAGGTGTAAGGGAAGAAGAGTTGTTTTCAACACTCATTAAATTACGACAAAAAAGAAGTGTGGATGAGTATACTCGAGAATGGGGACCTTAGTAACACGAGTACCTGGGTTATCAGAATCTCGTCTAATTCAATCATACATCTCCAGACTTAAAACTCATCTACGAGTAGAACTTGACCTTCATGGCATTATGTCAATAGAAGTACAATGACGAAAAGCAAAAACTGCTGAAAATAAATTTGAACAAACACTGGGGTCAAAACTGGAAAAAGTATATTCGAGACGAAGAATGCCCCAGCCTGTGGATTCAAATAATACAAGATATGTTCCACCACATCGTCGTGAAGGTGAAAAATCTAATGTGGAAATACAAAGGATAAAAGAAGGCAAATGCAAACGTTGTGGCAAGAAGTGGGACCCTAAACATAGGTGTGCTAAAGGAAAAGAATCAAAGAACCTATATAACTGTGAAGCAACTAATGATTCAAACAGTGAGGATTCTGACATAGAAAAAACAGAAGATGCCCGAGAATTCTCTTCAGAATTAGATGACAGAAGTGTTGTCGCACAGATTGTCACGACAACGCTCAGACCGGGGGCTGTCACTCTGATCCCCGATCCCTCCGTTTAAGCCTGTCTCCCGCGGCTAAGGGGGGTAGACCTTGTGGGAAAATAGATGACCAACTGCGAACCAGTTAGTTTGGGAGACACGAAAAGAAACCAGCACCAAATGGATTTTATTGAGTTAAGAGACCAGTGCCTTGTGGAGTTAATGTGTAAACGATTACTTACTGTAGAAAATAAACCATGCAGGGCACTCATTTACATCAAACAACTCGAACGATATAAGATATTCAGTAAATTCATAACGCGTTTAACGAAGATCTGGCAAAAATAAACTTCGAAAGATACAATCATGTAAATTTAACCAGATATTATATTCAAGCATGCTAGATAAACATTAATTCCACATCAAAACTCTTGATCTCAACAGGAAAAAGTAAAACATGATAAGCATTTGAGCCAAGACTACTTCTGGCAAAATATTTCCATGATGCTTTTATGCTTTTCAGACAAAATTTAAAAGCAAAGATCTAAACTAAAAGAAAATTTAAAGGCTAATCTAAAACCTAAAAGAGAAATTTTATTGTCCTTTTTTGTTTTATATTTTTTATGATTTTATTATTTTTTATTTTTTAAAATCAAACCTAAAAATATAAAAAAAAATATTTAAAATCCAAAACCCTAAGAATTTTTTTGATTTTTGATTTTATATTAAAAAGATAAATATCAAACCTAAACTATGTAACATATATTGTAATGAGACTAAACTTAAGAAAACAAAACTAAACGTAATAAAACAAAACGAAAACTTACTAAATGTATTTTTAAAAAAAGGAATAAAAACAGCGCATACGTGACTGTGACTAAAACCCTAACACATACGAATTTATACATATGAAATTAAAACTAAAACTAAATCAAAAGAAATTGATTATATATATTTTTTTATTTGTTTAAAAAACTAACCCTAAACGAAAAAAATAAAAACGACTTACGTTGATATGTGACTAACCAAAAACGATTTCAACAACTGAACATAACCCTATGCTGAACGACAATTGTATGACAGTTTCAGAACTTCATGCGATAATGACAGAACCCAAAAAACTTACCCGAAACCTTTACCTTGCTCGTCAAAAAGAAACTCAACGATTTGCTGTTTAATTCAGGTAACGTCCACGAGCTTTCCAGTGCAGGTACGCGGAATGGAGAGCTACGCATACACAGCTCACCCGTGTGTAAAAACGCGTCCTCACTGCATTTGTTAACGTTTGAAATGAACCCACAAGCAGCTGCCGGTGTAGATCGAACGGGAGATTTAACGCTGACCCTGAAACTCGTTTTGTTGTGTGCAGATATGTTTGAAACGGACAGGAGCAGCGTGCAGGCTCAGGACAGGGGCAGCGTATGATCACCCGCCTACCCCATGAATTATAAAAATTTGAAGCCGCTTTGCTTTTTTGCAGGTCCTCGGAAATGAAGTTTATGGTGTGTGGATCTGGCAGAGGACGGTGGAAGAGGAGCTGCGTTTGTTTTTTTTTGTTTTTAACTTTTTTTTTTTTATTGTGTGTGCAGGTGATGCGTGGAAATGGCGTGCAGTGGAAGGGTGAGACAGCGTTGAATGCTGTGCGTTTACAGATTTGGAGGCAGCGTATGGAATATAGCAGCGTGGATATGTAAAGAAATGGGCCAACGTTTGCAAGTTTTGTGAATGCAGGTGTAATGAGGAAATGATGGGGTTTGAATACGCAGGTGCCAGAGTAGATAGGAGCAATGTGAAAATGGAGCAGATTGCCCAGGATGCCCAGAAAATCCACTGAAGCCCTCCACCAGATCAATATTTAAAATTCACTGCTCAAAATTTGCTTGATAGAACCCTGAAAATTTCTCAACCATCAGCACCTGTGACCTGAAAACAATGAAACAGGCAACCAAAACCTGGGAACAATAAACGTAAATGAAACCCTAAAAAGCAGCAAAAATTATTTACAGTTTTGTGACTCTGCAATAGTCAGATTTGCCAGTGACATCCAATATATTTCAGAAACTTCAGATTTGCTTTAAAATGCCTCAAAAAGACTCTCATGCAAATCATAAAATAGATTAAATGATTAACCCAGGATCAAAACCAGCTGGGCTTTGCAAAAAATGCTTGTGGGAGTTGGCTGGTTCAGCCGAGAACTTCCCCTAACGCCCACTGATCCTCAAGTTTTCCTTGCACACCTCACTTCAACCGTCAAATAAGAGAGAAAAAGCAGTACTAGATCTCAAAAACAATGGAGATACCTGCCATTACATCAGAAACCCTAATACTACTCAAACCCTAGCATGTGAACAAGATACCTATGCTCAACAATACTCTTCATTAAGCTGTTATTAACGGTTGAAAAAATAAAATATGCAGAAATGAAATGGCTCACAACACTTTAAGAGAGTAACACCAACAAGCTTTTGACCCCAAAGTCTTCTTTATTAGCACCAGAAAATATTTACAAGAGAGCTTCTTCAGCCAAAACTCAGATCCAATATCTTATGCCCTCAAATGACCCCTAGCACCCTATTTAAAGGAAAAAATCCCAACGGCTAGTTTGAGTGATCCATGACAAAACGATCTCGACCGTCGATGAGGATCAAGACATCTCTTAATCTCATCCGTCAAATTAAAAAATTCAAAATATTATTATTTTATTATTTTTAATTTTTTTATTATTATTTTTATATTTTATATTTTATATATTTTATTTTATTATTATTATTTTTATTATCATGGATCATCAAACATAGCCTTTGGAGAAATTTCCCTAGGACCTAGGACTTAAGACGCATGAGGGGATTAACATTTTCAACCCTCAAGACTCTTTACATTATGACTTTTACAAATTTTACATCTTCAAGGGGGAAAAGCCCTTTGACAGACCCTCATAGACCACCCAGCTCTGCGACCAAACATAATCTAGCAGATTAACATACTAGGATTCTCCTAAGACTCTAATGATAAAATTCATTCCGGCTTTGGGGTCAGGTTGAAGGAAAACTCTACCGATCATGGATCGCTGAGACGAAAAACCTTCCGGAATGAAGATTACCACTAGAACCTAGGCAATTTACATACATGACTCAGCTCTGCTAAGATTATTTACATCAAAATGCAGACTGGGTTTACAACTTTAATAAGATCAGGAGAAAGATGATGACTGCTGAATGGCACGAATGTCTCGATCAAGCGCTGCCCCTTTTTGCGAAAAAAGGGGGTGTACTGCTATGGGTAGTTGACACGCAGCGGTCAACAGGAAGTATTCCGCAAGTGTCATTATTAGCTATGACAGGTATATCACAACCTCAGACTCTAAAATTGAAAGGACATATAAAGAACAACAACGTAGTGGTTCTCATCGACTTTGGTCGCACCCACAATTTTTTAGATGCAACTGTGGCAAAGAGACTTAACATTTTCTCATTTCCCTTACCAAACATGAAAGTAATGGTAGCTGACGGTAAGAAGATTGAAAAGGTAGGGAAATGCCATAAGGTCAAATTGCAGATTCAAGACTTTAATTTAGAATCTCTATTCTTCATTGTACCATTAGGTGGAGTGGATGTGGTCTTAGGTATCCAATGGCTATGAACTCTAGGCACTTACGTTGCCAACCATCAAGTACAGTTCATAAGATTTAACTATGGAGGCCAAAGGTACAAATTACACGGATTCCAAGCACCAAAGAATCAAATAGTATCATCATCTCAGATGATGAAGATGATTCGAAGAGGAGCACCCGCTTACGTAGTACAATGTCACCAATTAGAAATGTTATCTGCAAATATAATCAGTGAAGAGTCACGAGAGGTACAAGATCTAATTCAGAAGCATGAAAAGGTATTTCAAGACCTGCCTATGAAAATGCCTCTTAATAGAGAAATTGAGCATACAATAGAAGTCAAAGCAAGGTCAGACCTTGTCATCATCAAGTCGTATCAAGACCATCCACATTACCAAAAGACGGAAATTGAGATATTAATCCAAGACCTTTTAAAGTGTGGGATCATCTCGAAAAGTAAAAGTCCGTATGCTGCTCCAGTGGTATTGGTAAGGAAGAAGGATGGTTCATTCAGGCTATGCATTGACTATAGAGGATTAAACAAAATAACGATTAAAAACAAATTCCCAATCCCCTTTATCGATGAAATGTTGGTTGAGCTACATGGCGCAAAATACTTTTCAAAATTGGACTTAAGGTTAGGGTATTACCAAATCAGAATCAGGTTGGAAGACATACCAAAAATGGCATTCCAAACACACGAAGGTCACTATGAATTTAAAGTAATGCCGTTTGGGTTAACCAATGCACCAGCAATGTTTCAAGCCACTATGAACGAATTATTTCGTCCATATCTTAGGAAGTTTGTATTAGTATTTTTTGACGATATTTTAATTTACATTAAAACTTGGAAGGAGCACTTACAACATCTGGATAAAGTTCTTACACTACTAAAAGAGCATTAATTCTACGCAAAAAAATCCAAGTGCACCTTTGGAAAGAAAGAAGTAGAATACCTCGGACACATTATATCCCAGGAAGGTGTAAAAGTGGACCCTAATAAAATCAAAGCTATAAGGGAATGGACCAAACCGGTTAATGTATCCAAGCTAAGAGGGTTCTTAGGATTGATTGGATATTACCGAAGATTTATTAAAAACTATGCACATATAACGACACCTTTGACAAACCTTTTAAAGAATAATTCATTTCAATGGGATGAGGAAGCAGGAAGGTGTTTTGAAGAATTAAAGGAAGTTATGTCTAGTGCCCCGGCATTGGCAACTCTAGATTTCTTTAAACCATTTATCATCGAGTGTGATGCTTTCGGATTCGGTATAGGTGCAGTGTTAATGCAACAGGGGCATCCAATAGCTTTTGAAAGCAGGAAGCTCAATAAAAGAGAATGTCTCAAGTCCACATACAACAAGGAAATGCTCGCTATTATGCACGCACTAGCTAAGTGGAGACAATATATTTTGGGAAGTAAGTTCTCCATTCGAACAGAGCATAACAATCTCCAACACCTCCTTCAACAAAAAACACTTTCCGAAGAACAACAAAAATGGATTGAAAAAATTGCCGCCTTTGACATGGAAATACTACATAAAAGGGGAAAAGACAATGTAGTAGCAGCTGCCCTGTATAGGAAATACGAAGAACCAACACTACTTGCAGTCTCGGTTGTTGTGCCTGAATGGCTTAATGAGATTCAAAGTGAGTAAAGCATCCAGAAATAACTGCGATAATCAATAACCTTCCAAACAACTCAAAATTTGAATGGAAGAATGATATTCTATGTATAAAGGAAGAATCTATCTGAATGCAAATTCCAAGTTTAAATCCAAGATACTCAGAGTCACATGATTCACCGTCAGTCAAACATGTAGGATTCTTTAAGACTTACTACAATGCACGTCAATCATTCTTTTGGAAAGGGATGAGTCGCGATATTCAGAAGTATGTAGTAGAGTGTGACACATGTCAAAGAAATAAAAGTGAAAATATTATGACACCTGGATTACTTCACCCCTTAAACATTCCGAATCATAAATGGGAAGAAATATCGATGGACTTTATTGAGGGATTACCCGTATCTGAAGGCAAGGACAAGATTTTCATAGTAGTCGACAGACTCACCAAATATGCCCCACTTTATGGCAATAAAGAAATCAGACTGATTTAAACAAATCGCTGAAATATTTTGCAAAAATATATATAGGTTACACGGTTTTCCGAAAGTCATTGTGAGTGATAGAGATGCCAAATTCAAGGGTAATTTCTGGAAGGAATAGTTCAACCACATAGGAACCTATCTAAATATGAGTTCCGCTTATCACCCTCAAACAAATGGACAAACAGAGGTTGTCAATAAATGTTTGGAGGCCTACTTACGTTGCTACGCTACAGAAAAACAAAATAAGTGGGCTCAATGGTTGCATCTCGCTGAGTGGTGGTATAATTCTACTTATCACACATCAGCAAAAATGACGCCATTTGAAGCTTTGTACGGATATGAACCCCCAAAATAGAAGGATCCAGCGACCGTCCAGACAAACCTACTTGCTGTTAAAAACCAAGTAGAAGAAACCCAAAAAATCGTCCAAACCCTAAAAAAAAATTTGAATAATGCAAGGAACCATATGAAGCAACAAGCGAACCGAAATAGAATCGAAAGAGAATTTGAAGTCGGAGAGTGGGTATTTGTCAAGCTCCAACCATACAAACAATTGTCCTTGAAACAAAAAGGAAAAGATAAATTGGCACTGAAGTTCTGTGGACCATATAAGATCAATAAAAAGATCAACCAAGTTGCATATAGTTTAAGCCTTCCAGAGAAAACCAACATCTTCCATGTCTCCTGCCTTAAAAGGGCACTGGGTGACCATCAATCAGCACAAACAATACTTCCATCACTAGATGGTGAAGGAAGGGTCATTCTAGAACCAGAAGGTATTTTATGTACTAGAGAAAGGAAGCTTTGTTCTCGTACAATCAAGAAATACTTGATCAAGTGGAAGGACTTACTAGAAGAAGAAGCTTCATGGGACACTGAAGCGTTTCTTCAGCAACATCCGTCATTATGTATGCTTTGAGGACACAACATTCTTTTGAGAGGAAGGCAATGCTATGTAAAAATTAGTTAGTTATAGATTATTAGGCAAAGGGCATGATCAAAGATCATGCCCGTTCACCAAGAGGCACCTAAGGCGGTATATGGCCAGGGCCTCTCACAAAATGTAATCATCACATATTCAATTATTAATAAAATATTTTATCATGGCTGTCAATAGCTAATTTTTGTGCTTCAATCACGTCCATTGGGCTTCATGAGCCTACATGATGATATGGCCAACCTGAACAATTTCCACGTGTGGGCATAAATTCAAAAAACACTTCTACTTGTCCAAATTGGATGATCTTTATATCAATTTTGGTCCTCTCAAAAAGAGGAATTTAATGCAATCATCATCTCCATCAAATGAGCTATCCCAAGGTGGAATTTGGCCCTAGTTGCCAATTTTAACACACTCCCTCCCAACTAGGGAGAATTCCGCCTGCCAATCCATTATCATCATTCCACCTTGTTGTCATGTACCATCTTTGAATCTTATCTCATCTATGATCTACTGAACATTGATATGAATAATGAAGAAGAATCGATCAAGAGTGAGTCACAAGACCTTACCACTCCACTGGCAAAAGTTAGTCCAAAGGTAGAACCTCAATCAGGCTTGATCTCAGATCAAGTTGTTGAACACCATGCATCCTAGACATAGGGAATACAAAAGTACACGATGCGTCCATCAGTAGTGCTATGGCCCCTATCCACTTTTCCCAACTCACTAGCCAGATGAGAGGTACTTCCCATGAGTCCTAGACTACATGGGTAGGATGTATGTTGGGGCATCAGTAGGAGAAGGTGAACCACTCATCTTACTCATATGCTATAAGAGAAGGTGAACCACTCATCTTATGCATATGTCAATCGTAGAGGAAGGTGAACCACTCACCCTGCACATGTGTCATCAATTGTAGGGGAAGGTGAACCACTCACCCTACACACATGTCAACCATCATGGGGTATTATAGGGGAAGGTGAGCCACTCACCTTGTACACAACACACCAATAGGGGAAGGTGAACCACTCACCCTATGGTCGCTCATAGCTCCAAGAAGTACACCAAGCCCCCAGGACCTCCCAGAGCTCAATGTCCAACTCAAGCGAGATCCTCATGGGAAGGTCTTTCTATGACTCCAAGTCTCTCTCAGAAGGCTAAGAATTTGACCTTCTCGAAGGGTTTCGTGAGGATGTCTGTGACCTGCTCATCAGTCCTGATGTGTTGGAGCCTTATTACTCCCCATTGTACCATATCCCAGATAAAGTGGTAACTGATATCAATGTGCTTGGAGCGGTCGTGGAACAAGAGATTCTCTGAAAGGTGAATCCCACTCTAGTTGTCGCAGTGGATCATGATGGTATCCAACACATGCTCAAATAGCTCACCAAAGAGCTTCCTCAAACAAACAACTTCACAATAGGCTATACTAGCAACAATGCATTCAGCCTCGATGATGCTTAGAGCAACCGATTTTTTGTTTCCTGCTCATCCAAGAAATTGACGTAGACCCTAATGAGAAGCAACATCTAGGCATGCTTTTACGATCCACCACACTGCCAGCCCAGTGAGCATCAATATTATCCATGTAGCCTCAAATTCCCGACAGTATATCTCAATCCATAGTTGATTATGCCATGGAGATATCTCAAGAGATTCTTAGCAGTAATCCAATGTATGTGATGAGGCTCAACCAAAATTAACTCAACGTATTTACAGTGAAGCATATGTCCGGACGAGAATTTACTAAGAACATCAGGCCCCCCACAAGTTGTCAATACTCGGAAGGGTTCGCCAATTCGGGCCTGTTGACCGTTGCGTGTCAACTACCCATAAGCAGTACACCCCCTTTTCGCAAAAAGGGATAGCGCTTGATCGACATGTTCGTGCCATTCGACAGTTATCGTCGACCTTGATCATAGTAAATTGTAAACCCAATCTGCATTTTGAATTGTAAATAATCTTAGTAGAGCTGAGTCATTGCCTAGGTGGACTTAATTTTCTAGTGATAATCTGCATTCCGGAAGGTTTTTCGTCTCACCGATCCATGATCGACAGAGTTTTCCTTCAACCTGACCCTAAAGCCGGAATGAATTTTGTCATTAGAGTCTTAGGAGAATCCTAGTGTGTTAATCTGCTAGATTATGTTTGGTCGCAGGACTGGGTGGTCTATGAGGGTCTATATCAAAGGGCTTTTCCCCCTTAAAGATGTAAAAATTGTAAAAGTCATGATGAAAAGTGTCTTGAGGGTTAGGAAATATTTTAATCCCCTCATGGGTCTAAGTCCTAGGTCCTAGGGAAATTTTTTCCAAACGCTGAGTTTGAGGATCCATAATAAAATAATAATAAAAAAATAAAT
>APFE030791266.1:45469-105915 GCA_000404065.3 Pinus taeda
ATAATATTTTGAGAATTTCAAATTTTTAATGCATTAAAAAATTCGACGGATGAGATTAAGAGATGTCTTGATCCTCATCGACCGTCGAGATCGTTTTGTCATGGATTACTCAAACTAGCCATTGGGATTTTTTCTTTTAAATAGGGTGCTAGGGGTCATTTGAGATCATCAGATATTGGATCTGAGTTTTGGCTGAAGAAGCTCTCGTGTAAATATTTTCTGGTGCTAATAAAGAAGACTTTGGGGTCAAAATCTTGCTAGTGTTACTCTCTTCAAGTGCTGTGAGCTATTTTGTTTTTCTGCATATTTTAATTTTCAGCCATTAATAGCAGCTTAATGAAAAGTATTGTTGAGCATAGGTATCTTGTTCACATGCTAGGGTTTGAATAGTGTTAGGGTTTCTGAAGTAATGGCAGGTATCTCTATTGCAACGGAGATCTAGTACTATTTTTTCTCTCTTTATTGATGGTTAAAGTAAGTTGTGCAGGAATATCTTGTTGAAGAAGACCAGTGGGCGTTAGGGGAAGTTCTCGGCTAAACCAGCCAACTCCCGCAAGCACTTTTTACAGAGCCCAGCTAGTTTTGATCCTGGGTTAATCATTTAGTTTGTTTTATTATTTGCCTGAGAGATTTCTAAAGCATTTCATTAGCAAATCTGAAGTTCTGAAAATATTTTGATGATAACTGACAAATCTGGCTTTATAGAGCTGTAATTTTGAAATTTTTTGATCGATCTGCAGGGTTTCGTTTTAAATTTTTTGCATATTATTTCCGGGTCTTCTGTTAGTGCAGGCTGTAGGGGTATTTTGCGACGGATTCTCGAATTTCTTTTAGGAAGTTTCAAGGTTTATCAGAGCTGTCTGCTGCTCAGGGTTTCACTTACTGGAATTTATGCTGTGTAAAATCACACAGCCCCACGGATCTGCAAGCCAAACCCACACCTGGGCGTGATTGTTTCTCTGTTGTTAGCAAAACCCTCTAGCATTTTTCCATTATTCCTGCAGTCATATTAACTAGACGAAATTCAATTTTTGGGATGTATTGACGTGGGTCTGCTTGCATGGAATTTTCGCTGATTGCCATCAGCCCCCCAAAAAAAAAAAAAAAAAAAAAAAACGGGGTTTGTCTACTGTCCAGCGTGGGCATCAACACTGATCCCTTCAAGCCTCCATCCACCTGCACGCTGACCTGCACAAACAAAATCGTGGGTATCAGATTTCTGTGTAATAACTTGTGCCTGAGCTCTCCAAACAGCGTGGGCATCAAAACGATTCAGAGTTTTTTTTGGTTAAGCGCTGGTTATCCCCTCTAAACCTGCAAGTCACGTGCTGTGGAAAACATTTAAGTTCTTCTCTCCTTTTGCCATCAGCTCCAGTTCAAAAAAACGTGTGTTGAAGGGTGTATGTCTGCCATCCAGCGTGGGTATTCAAACTTCAAAACCACACCTGCGTGCGTAACCCTCTCTTCTTGCATGCTGCGTCCACCTGCCCGCCGTCTTGATTCGAACTTGCATTCACAAAGCCTGGAAATATTCAGTAAAACAATCGCATTTCATTTTTTTACGGACCAAGTGCGTGGAAGGGGTTTTCCGCCGTCGGCCAGTAAGTATTCCAGGTTCATGTGCAACACCAAACGAAACCACGATTTCAGATTTCTTTTTGCGTGTGAGGTAAAATACGAAGAGACTCATGCGTTGGTTTGACATAGCGTGAGTTTAGTTTAGGATTACGTATGTTTTTTTTTTTTTTTTTAAATATATTTATAGTTTTGATTTTATTAGTTTTAGTTTGTTTTTATATATATATATATATATATATGCGATATTTCTTAGGATTCGTTTAGATTTAATTTTTTTGAGTTTGATTTCAAAAAATTCATAAATATATAATATATATATATATATATAATATATATATATAATAAACTTTAGGGTTTTAGTTAGGGTTTTGACTTTTTTTTTAATTTTTTGATTTGTTTTTCTATAGTTTTTTTTAAGATAGACTTTATATTTAGATTTTAATAGTTGTTAGTTTAGTTTGATAGTTTAAATTTTATTAATTTTTAAGCTTTAGGTTTAGTTTAAATAGTTTTAACTTTCTTAGATTTTATTAATAAAAAATCATAAAAAAAAAAATAAATTTCTTTAGGCTTTAGGCTTTAGATTAATTTTTTTTTTTTTTTTTTTTAGTTTAGATTTTAAAATTTTATTTTATCCGAAAAAAACGCAAAAAATATTTATTTTTGGAAATATTTTGCTAGATGAAGTCTTAGCTCGGGAACTCATCATGTTCTATAATTCTTGCTGAAGCGAAAATTTTGATGTGGGATTAATGTTTATCTTTATTTGGCATGCTTGAATATAATATCTGGTTAATGTGCAAATTTACATGGTTATATCTTTTAGAGTTTATTTCTTTTTAAATTGCCAGATCATCGTTTAGAAACATTGTGAATTTACTGGATATCTTGCATTGTTCAAAGTTAGTTGATGATAAATGATTGCTGGGAACAGTTTACATTTCTGCAATATCTATTAAGTGATCGTTTCACCATCAAACCCATAAGGCACTGGTCCATCAAATTAAACAAATTCATTTAGTGCTTTTCTCTTTCGTGTCTCCCAAACCAATTGGTTCATGTTTGGTCGTCCATCTCCTTACAGGGTCTACCCCCCTTAGCCGCGGGAGACAGGCTTAAACGGAGAGATCGGGGATTAGAGTGACAGCCCCCGTTCTGAGCTTTGTCGTGACAATCTGTGCGACAACAGGGCCCAACAACATTTCCACATAGCTTCTTGAAGTTGAGTTCCATTGGAGTAGACACAAACTTGCAATCCACAATCCTGCATCTCTCGAGTAGCTTTCCAATGTATTTTCCTTGAGAAGCGAAAATCTCACCTGACTTTTGCCAGACCTCCAGGCCTAGGAAGTAGTGCATCAGACCTAGATCTTTCATTTCAAATTCAGAATAAATGAGAGGGTCTGCACCTGTTAGAAAGAAATCATCTACATAAAGGACCAAAATGAGAGGCATGTCTTTTTCAGCCTTGAATTATAGGTTGGAATCAATAACGCTCCTTGTAAATCCCAACTTCATAATACAACTATCAATCCTCTCATACCAAGCCATAGGAGCTTGCTTCAACCCATAAAGGGCTTTCTTCAACCTGCATCTGTGTGTCCTTCGATCTTGTACTTCAAACCCCTGAGGTTGTTCCAAGTAGACTTCATCCTTAAGCGAGCCGTGCAAGAAAGTAGTCTTAATGTCCATTTGATGTAGGCTCCATCCTTGAGAGGCAACAAGAGCAATAATCGATCAGATAGTGGTATATCTGGCAACTAGTGCAAATATATCGTCATAGTCCCCTCCTTCCTTTTGAGAGAAGCCTCGAGCAACGAACCTGGCCTTATATTTTTTAACACTCCCATAAGCTCCATGTTTAATTTTGTATAGCCATTTTGAGGTGACTACAGACATGTCCTTCAGTCTAGGCACCATATCCCATACATCATTTTTCATGATAGATTCATATTCCTCATTCAACGAATCCTTCTAGGCTTGAAGTTTTACGGCTTCTTCAAACGTACATGGCTTAGATTGAACAATAGTACTCATAACAACTAAGTACCCTTGATACTTGTTCGACTTCTTACTTTCATGGAATGCCCCTCTAGGAGCAATATGTCTTTCAGCATCTTTAAGAGTATCTTTGAGACACAGAGGTCTTTTTCTTGAGGTAGAGGGATCACTAGGAGGTGGATCAACAGGATCCATCGGGCCTTCAACATCAGGCATAGGCTCATCTGTCAGAGGTTCATCCTGCTTTTTTGCAGCATCATCATTATCCTTCCTTGGAATGGGGAGATCTTTGGCCTTCCCAAGGGCAGTGTCTTCATCAAAGGTGACATCATGGTTGAATTCCACGTCTCTTTGTCCAGGCACATAGATTCTATATGCCTTTGAATTATCACTGTAGTCCACAAATATACCGTTCTTCCCAGATGCTTCTAACTTGTTTCTTTTCTCTTTAGGCACATGAAAATACACGGGACAACCAAATATTCTAAAATGAGAAACGTCAGGTTTCTTACTAGTGAAAATTTCTTCGGGTGTCTTGAAATCCAATGCTTGATTCAGGCTCCTATTTTGAACATACACGGCAGTGTTGGCAACTTCTCCCCAGAAGAACTTCGGTAGACCTTATTCATGGAGCATGGCATGGGTGGCTTCCATGATTGTTCGAATCTTTCTTTCAACAACTCCATTTTTCTTAGGAGTGTATGGAACAATCGTCTCCCTCTTAATGTCAGCCTCTCTGCAAAAGTCATTGAATTCATTTGATTCATATTCAGTTCCGTTGTTGGTCCTCAATATTTTAATCTTCTTCCCTATTTGATTTTCCACCAAGGCTTTGAAAGAACGAAACCATTTGAACACTTCATCCTTCTTCTCGAGAGAAGTCATCCACAAAAATTGCATAGTATAAGTATCCTCCCAATGATGTTATGGGCAACGTTCCTGATAGGTCAGAATGGACCGATCGGAGAATATTAGTAGTCTAGCTTTCACTTGAAGGGAATGGTCCCCTTGTAAGTTTCCTAGCTACACAACCCTGACAAACTCCTTCATGATTCATGTTGAACTTGGGCATACTTGTGACCATCTTCCTTGGGGTAAGGCTTTGTAATGAAGGTGAGCAAATCTTCGGTGCCATAATTCAGATTGAAGAGAAGTATCACAAGTCAAGGCTCCCAAAAGACTTCCTCCAACTTGATAGAGACTTTCAAACCTAAATCCAAGTGTAAATGCATCTTTAGGGTTTCTTTGCCAAATACGTACCTTTCCATCAATGAATGCGACCTTGAAGCCTTTATCTTCCATCGTAGAAATAAACACCAAGTTCTTCTTCAAATCGGGTACATACGATACTTCTTGTAGATGAATGGTTTGACCTTGATTTAAGTGAAGAGTGACGGTACCTATCCCTTTCAGGGGGTAGGTGGCATTGTCTCCAATTATGATCTCCAAATTAGTCTTCTTTTCAACCAAGTTTGAGAGGTTGCCTCCTTGTACCCAATGAAGTGCCTTGAGGCTCCACTATCAATCAACCAATGATCCAAAGTATCCGGAGGAGAGACAGTAGATAGAGCAGATATGAGATAAAATTGCTTTTGTTTTTCTACAACATTACTTTCCTCGTACTTGGAATTTCTCGTCCTTTTGGGAGGTCGACCATTTCCATATCGAGCAGTGAGAGCATTCCTCTTTACTTTATTGTTTAACCTATTGTTCTTTTGATTGCCATTGCCTTTGAAATTGTTGTGGTTGTTGTCATCATCCCTTGGGGAATTCTTCTTATAAGGACACTCTCTAGCATAGTGGCCGAACTTGTTACAATTGTAGCACCTTCCTTTCCTTCCTTCTTTGAATCCCTGCTTGAAACTTTGATGTTGTCTCCTTGGACCAACATTATTCTTCCTCTTAGCATGAGCAAAGAAAGAAGTAGGTTCATTTCCATTTGAAGGATTGTCTCTTTCGGTCATCCTCATCTCTTTTTGAGTGCATCTAGCCAATAATTCATCGAAACTAGGAATCCTGTCATTATTGAAAATGGTTGTGTTAAACACATCCCATGTTGTTGAAAGACCTCCAAGTGCAATGAAAGTGAGCTCCCTGTCTCTTCACAAGTCGACAAGTCGGCCTGCCTAATAGTCGTGTCTCTTCGCATATGGAAACAATTATATATTGGCAACATTCACCCATGATTTTGGCAACCAATTCGTGATCTTCTGTGGCAGGGAGTTCGAGTTTGTTTCTGAGGCACATACTTAAGTTGTGAGGCAAGTATATCCAAAATTTTGAGGCGTATGTTGGAATTTCTAAATTTAACTCGTTAGAAATTCTTCCTATACTATCTGATTTATTTCTTCCTACTTGTTGAATTAATTAACAAGTTATTTACCATGTAAATACTGAAAATAAATACAAGTACAGTATCAACATATATAGATCATCAACTGAAAGTAAACAAGCACACAAGTGACACCGTTGTTTTTGGACTAATGTCCCCGGAAAAACCCTAGGTGCCAGAAATGGCTCACCCAATAGAGAATGCCCTCGGCAGTAGTACCTCTCAGTCAGAGACAAATATTCCGGCCAAAACACTGGATGAATGATCCCACAGCAACAATGTAGCTTCTGCTACTCTGCGTCACTTTGATAGGGAATGCGTCACCCTATCCGGCTCTCCAGCTCTCAGTCTGTCCCACGAAATGCTCCTAGTGCATCCTCTAGGCCCTTTGTCAGCCTCTTTGGCCCAGAGTCAGCGTCTCTGGGCTCCGCATCAGCTTTTGGAGCCTCTACGCCAGCCCCAGGACCCTCTACGTCTCACACGCTGGCCTTCTTTGGATCTGTGCAACTCTTGACTGCCTTTGCGTGGCCTCTAGCTGGCTCTGCGTCCCTCTCCTGGCTCTGCGCTGATCCTCCTGGTACTAACTCTGCCTCTTTAGTATGTATTCACTGCCCCTCGGTTGCAACTCTGATCACTCACTCAATTTCCTCAGCAAACCCTGCACTAAAAAATCAAGTTCTTGATCTCTCTCGGTGTGTTCTCCAACTGACCCTCAAGCCTTCTCTTATACTTTTCTCGTTGGTCCATCAACGACCGAGATTAAATCTCTAATCAACGGCTTAGATTAGATTTGGCTTGATCCATGACTTTTGGACCATTCTAACCCAGTTTTATATAAATACCCATTAATATTTTATTTTTCCTAAGTTTAGACTTAGGAACTCCATTAAAAATATTAATTATTTTAATATCTCCCAAACCAGTTAGATTATGCCCAAACCATTTCTGGGTCTTGGAGATCTCATGTGCTTTAGCCTCTCCACTAATTTTCGTGGCTAGAGCACATCCGATGCTACCCCAAATCAACACTCCCTCTTAGCGAGGACCGTGCTCTAGTACTACTCCTCACTGAGTATCACCTTGATCATTCAGCATCGGTTCTTGTGCTGATGCTAGGCCTCCCTGCTCAACATCCTTTGCATTGCTGCATCTTGTACTGCTGCCCATGGCCCTGCCGCTGCCACTGCTACATATGTACGGCAGCTCCCTCTGCATTCGTGCTGCGACCCATGGCCCTGCCACTGCCAATGCCATTGTTGCATCTACACTGTATCCCCTTTCATCATGCTGCATCGTGCTACCCATAGCACTGCCACTGCTAACTATTGCACTGCAACTCAATTACTGAGAAGTAAGTAATTGGTCCTCCCAACTTTGACATCTCTGTCAGGTTAGAAACACTCTCGATGCTGAAGCTCCCTCTGTCACTGACAAGTGCTCCCTCTACTGACCTTTGCGCTGTTGCAACAACTCCATGCATCTCGCACTGTTGCCTCACGCTGTCCTAGGACTTCTACACTGTAGCACCCTTTGTCACTCCATCTACATCCATCTCTACCTACATCCGCCAGTCCTGCTACTTCTCTTCGGGGCTCTCGTAGCAAGGTATAATCCCAGAGGTTGGGTACCTCAAGGATCTTGCCCCTCATCGTCTATAGTCTGTCTGACTATAGCTCGATGTCTCCCCACTTCCTCTGAAGTGGTGCATGAGCACTCATGGCATAGTCGTCATCTGTCTCCACTTCTTTCCCCACCCTCGTTGGCGCTGCCTTGGTCTCAGAGGCCTCTCCCTTACTCTTCTTCCTCGGACACTGGTTCGCATAGTTACCCAGTTCCCCACAATGGAAGCATTTGACCTTGGAGAGGTCCTTCTTCTTTCTCTTCTCTCGCTTCCCACAGATGCGAGAGCCGCATCTTCTTCTTCCCACTTGGTTCTGACTCCTTTTTCGCTACTCCCCGGCTTTGTCACCCGTCTGATCTCTTCTTAATGAAGAGTCGCCCACAATTCCTCCCAATCTGGAGGGCTCGACCTGCCCAATATGCTCTGGACAGATACCCCCCAATCCTCTAAGATTGCGTTCAATGCGGTCCTCACCATCAATCCCTGATCCGACGTGGCCCCTATGGAAGTTAACTGATCACGGATCTCCTTCTATCCACCAAGGAAGACATCTATCTGCTCTCCCTTCTGCATCTGGTATGACCACAATGGATTTTCAAGTATCATTTTCCTCTTAACGGAAGTATGCTGGTACAATTTCTTCAGGGCCTCCCACATCTCATTTGCCGTGTCCTTCTCGGCAATATGCGACACCACATGATCCTTGACCCCATCAAGTATGATGCACTTTGCCTTGGCCATTGCCTCCTTTGCCCTGGCCATTGCCTCCTCATACTTCTCATTTTGAGCTGGGTCAACTGGGATTGCTATCGTTTTCAAGGCGAAGTGCTTGATGCGATACTTGTCTAGAATGGACAAGATCCTGGCCTTCCAGACTACAAAGTTGGAAGCTCCATCTAGTGTATCCTGATCTCTCAACCCATTCACTGCCATCTTGCTGCTCTTCTTCCGACTCCTCTGAGTCTCTTTACTTCCCTCCTGGAAGTCCTTGGTTCGACTCCCTCTGAGTCTCGATTTCCTTTCTGGAAATACCTCCTCCTTGGTCTTGCCTTGTTAGGTATTGTTTTGACCACAGTACCCCACCAACTTCGCTTCACAAATTATCCGCAACCCCCTATACCTCAGCAACTTGAAGAACTGAGCCTCTAGGCTCTGCGTAATCCCGACATTGGCAAAATCTGCACCTCTTGGCCACAATGTCAATCCTTCCTCGCTGAGAAAGATGACCGGGCACTGCGTAGGTCAGGTCTACTACCCTCTGCCACTTCGCTGATCCTCCTCTTGGCTCGAACTGATGACACAGGCACTATGCATCACCCCTTCCTTGTTGCTTTATGCTAGGAACAACTTCTGTCACCCAAGACAACTTTTTCCTGCTGCTACTGCTCTGCTCGGCTGATGCCTTCAGTTATCTTGTGATATGCAACCACGCTTTGATACCATGTTGGAATTTCTAAGTTTAACCTGTTAGAAATTCTTCCTGTACTATCTGATTTATTTCTTCCTACTTGTTGAATTAATTAACAAGTTATTTACCATGTAAATACTGAAAACAAATACAAGTACAGTCTCAACACATACAGATCATCAACTGAAAGTAAACAACCACCCAAGTGACATTGTTGTTTTTGGACTAATGTCCCCAGAAAAACCCAATGAGGGAAAGCCGGTGCAACTATTCAGAGGGTTTTATTATTATGCACTTTCAGAATACAACCTAGGTGCTAGAAATGGTTCACCCAACAGAGAATGCCTTCGGCAGTAGTACCTCTCAGTCAGAGACAAATATTTTGGCTAAAACACCGGATGAACGATCCCACAACAACAATGCAGCTTCTGTTGCTCTCTGTCACTCTGATAGGGGCTGTGTCACCCTATCTGGCTCTCCAGCTCTCAATCTGTCGCACGAAATGCTCCCAGCGCTGCCTCTAGGCCTTGCGTCAGCCTCTCTGGCCCAACGTCAACCTCTCTGGGCTCTGCGTTAGCTTCTGGAGCCTCTACGTTAGCGCCTGGACCCTCTGCGTCTCACAAGCTGGCCCTCTCTGGCTCTGCACAGTGCATAGCTCCTGGTTGCCTCTGTGTGGCCTCTCGCTGGCTTTGCGTCCCTCTCCCGGATCTGCGCTGATCCTCCTGGTACTAACTCTACCTCTCTGGTATGTATTCACTGCCCCTCAGCTGCAACTCTGATCACTCACTCAGTTTCCTCAACAAACCCTGTGTTCTCCAACTGACCCTCAAGCCTCCTCTTATACTTTTCTCATTGGTCCATCAATGATCGAGATTAAATTTCTGATCAATGGCTTAGATTAGATTTGGCTTGATCCATGACTTTTGGACCATTCTAACCCAGTTTTATATTAATACCCATTAATATTTTATTTTTCCTAAGTTTAGAGTTGGGAACTCCATTTAAAATATTATTTATTTTAATATCTCCCAAACTGGTTAGATTCTGCCCAAACCATTTTTGGGTCTTGGAGATCTCATGTGCTTTAGCCTCTCCAATTTTTGTGGCTAGAGCACATCCGATGCTACTCCAAATTAACAACACACATATCAGAAGTTTTGAGGATATACAACCGAAATTCCTGAGGTACATGAACGAGTTTTTTGTGTCATATGAGCGAGATACTCAGGCACTATTCATGTGAGGACTCTGTGGCATTATCTCTATAATTATTAGGCTGAAATAAAGGACGGAGTTCAGATCTCCGTTATGGACAAAATATTTGGCATTTTTATGAGGTTTTGTGGACTCTCCTATTGACAGAATCATGGCATCTAGTGGATAGACCTATAGCAGACTTCATGTGGACATTTGCTTGGTGAAGGGCTGACTTGGCACTTCGATCATTGTTTTGTTTTGACTTGGATTTCTCTTGTTGATGAAGAGGCTATAAGGAAAGGATTGATGGGTTTTCCCCTTGTGAATTTTTCCTTGACTTGGAGCCTAATTTCTTGTGTCTCTTGTCTTTTTGTGCATTGTATTTGTGTAATTTCTTGATGATCTAATGAATGAAGTAAAAACTAAATAGGAAATACATACATAAGAATCACAAGTAATTACAATGACAAGAAATTCTATATTCAATCAGAATTTCAACAATCTCTAGGTTGTCAAGTCTGAGGAGCTCTTTGTTTTCAAATTTCTCATATATTATGAGACAAGTGGGAGATCTATCGCTTGTTTGAGGACTTGGGAGGTTCTCTTGCAATTTTTTTCGTTTCCTAAGAGGTGATTATCCATAGACGGGAGACTTTGCATGATGTCTCTAGGCCTAGTACTATCATCTTCATGACTTATTTCTTTTAGCTTATCTTGGTTGCTAGAGGCGATGAGTGCCAATCATTTTCTCCACTTATATGTGTGAGACAATGTGCTTCCTCTTGCTTGGATGACAAACATTCAATCTATATGTGAGACCATAGATTTGGACTTGCTGTTTAAGAGGGTTGCCAAGGAGGATAGTCAAGCAACCATAATTTCATCTGGGTTTCCTCTCCTTGTCCTTAAATGTCAAGTGTGATGGGTCTCTTTACTTCAGAGCTCTTTCTAAGGTCTGTTAATTTCTCTAACTCCAACAACCTGGCTAAATATTTCCTATCAAATTCCTTAATTTAAATTACTTATTATGTAGATCTATTGAATAAAAAGCACAACTGAGATTTTAACATGTAAATAGAGATAATGAGTGTAAGCAAATTAATACACCAACCTCAATGCACTCATAGATTTCTGCCCTCAAAATCTGTTGTTTCATTAACAATAATCTACAACATACGAGGGCTCCCTTCTTGGGATAATGACCCTTCGAAGAAAATACCAATACAACAAGTACCTGGAGTTATGCCAACTGATCAAACCCTCTGCAGATCCATCCTTCGATATTGCTTGGTTGATTTGGATCCTTCTCTTGCTCTTTAAGAGGGTTGCCAACAAGGTTAGTCAAGCAACCATAATTTCATCTTGGTTTCCTCTCGATATCCTTAAATGTGATGGGTCTCTTTACTTTAGAGCTCCACCTAAGGTTTGTTAATTTCTCTAACCCCAACAACCTAGCTAAATATTTCCTAGCAGATTTCTTGCTGTAAATTACTTATTATGTAGCAGCAGATCTACTGAATAAAAAATTAAAATCACAACTGCGATTTTAACATGTAATAAAGATAAACAATGAAAGCAAATTAGCGCACCAATCTCAAACACATGCACTCATAGATATCCGCCCTTCAAAATATGCTGTTCCATTAACAATAACTTATAGGATACAAGGGCTACATTCCTGGGATAATGGCCTTCTGAGGAAAATACAAATACAACAAGAACCTGGAGTTATACTGTAGAAAAATTGCAACTGTAGATCCCTCCCCAGTTTCAAGTTTGTTTTTCACACCAAGCTTAATGCTGATCTGAACCTGAATTTAAAATCTCAAAATGAAACACATAGATCTACTCGACTTTCACATTTTCTGAGAAATCATACATGCATGCATAAAATTTAGACAATATTTTTGGTTAAACTGGCCCTGGAAAAATCCCAAAGGAAAATCCAGTGAGGAAGAAATAATTTAATTTCTTTGTCAGAAAATTTTACAGCATTAATTAACAACAATTAAATCCACTTACTTCCCTTCAATTGTGTGCCTAAATTTGCCTTGAAATTTATGCTGACAGTCACTCAAATTTTTGCCTAACTAGTCATGAAATTCGTAGTGAATCAGCCTCAAAGTCCACTTAGTCCCCTAAAAATTCCTTCCAGACTGCCTTGAAAAACACCATTAGACAGCCATGAATTTCAGCCTAGTCAGTCTTGAAAATCACATTGCAGCTCATTCAACAGATCAAGAAGATGCCTCGATATGCATGCCTCCTTCTGTCTTTGAGATCTGTGCTAATTTTCTTGCTGCTGGGCCGCTGTACACTTCTTTCTCTGCTGGGATTTGCTTTCATAGTCTCCTTTTCTCCTTTCCTCTCCTCTTTCATTTCTCCAAATCTCATGAAGAAAATATTCTGCCTCTTCACTCCCCCTTCTCCTTTTATAAACTCGTTAATTACTAAAACTACTAAGTTACTAACCCTTGATCTCTATGGCCGAGATTAAATCTTGCCATCTCAAGATCAACGATGTAACAATCTCTCATTGAGTTGGCTTTATAAAGTCACTAGTAGTTATTAAACAGAAAAAGCCACTTTCGAACTTTATAAAATCACTTTATAAATAAAGTCACTTTTTCACATGGGCTTCACTTTACCACTTTTCCTAGGCTAGGCACAAAGTACTAGGAATCACTTGGTACCATTTCTTAACACATACCAACTGATCAATCCCTCTGCAGATCTGTCCTTCAATCTTGCTTGGTTGATTTGGATCCTTCTCCTTTGCTGGCCCTTGCTCTCTTCCTTGAACCCTGCACACTTGGATGTAAATCCTTCTTCACCAATCACTGAGATCTCACTATCTCACTGTCTTGTGCTCAAATATGTGTCCTATGTTGAAAATGAAGGTACCAAGGAGGTGTTTCCTAGGCATTTCTCCTTTTGGCCTAGGGAGACACATTAATTACCTTTTGTTTAAGTGATATTGTGAGTTTATTAATATCAAGGGGGCTAAAGTACTTTTTATGTGGAGTTGTACCAGGTACTTTAAGTTTTTAAGTCACATGTGTTTTAAAAGTCACTTTATGTGAAAAGTACTAAAGTACACTTCACACTGGATGGTTCGAAACACGTCGGCAAAACTTCTACTATGTGATTACTACCGAAAGTATTTTATTAATTGTTCAATATGGATCACAGAAGCCTGAATTCAGAAAATACACTTCCTATTATTAAAGTGATTTTTATATTCTAAAAGTGATTTTATGAGGAAAAGTGAGCATGGTACTAAAACATTAAAAGTACTAGGGAGGTTCTTTGATAGAAAGGGGCCCACATTAAAAAGGGGGTCAAGAGGAAATAATCTCCACCCTTGATCTAATGAGCTGAGGTTTAAACTCAGCCATTAGATCTAAGGGTTAGGGTTCTCATCTTATTGAAAAGACAAAAGGGAGGAAAAATGAGACAAGAGCTCATTATTCTCATGAGAAGATGAGAGTAGAGGAGCGAGGAGAAAGGAGGAAGAGAGCTTGAGTTAGAAATTCTACAACAGAGATCTGAAAGAGGACTTCTAGCAGTTTGAATTACATATGAGGACCAAGTTTAAGTCTCTAGTGGGCCTGAATCTCAAAGAGCAGTCACGAAAAATATTTGCTCACAGGTCGAGTTATCCTCAGCCAGTGTACAGGCAGAGGATATCTCTTCCTTTCCCAGCTACACGAGTATGTGATTTTCGGGCCTGTTCAGCACATAATTCAGGCCTGTTCTGAGCATGGTTCAATGCTTATTTCGGGTTAGCTAAGAGTCAGTTTCAGTGTGTATCTCAAGTCTGCTCTGAGTGTGGTCAACGTGTAGCTAAGGAAGGAGAAACTTGTCTAAAGTGTGAAGTAATTCTTGGTGTGCATACTCAAATTTCAGCTCGGAGATTATAGACTGTCCAGTGGTTAATTCCCAGCCAAGAAGGAGTTGATAAGAGGCCGTATTCTTCACTGAAGGAGGCAGACTGTGGGTACAAATATCAGTCTAGAAATTCAGTGCAAAAGAACCTCAGAGATGCTTCAAAAGGGAAGAGATAAGTAGAATCTCTTGTTGCACTTTGTTGTAAGAATTTTTCTAAAGAAGCCAAATAAAATCCTCCTTTAGTACTGGTTTTCACCTTGTGGATTTTTCTAGGGTCTAGTTGACCAAAAGCAAGAGTGTAAAAAAATTCATGTGTGTGCTTGCTTATTTTTCTTGTATTAGCCGAAAAGTGAAATGGTAGAGTAGCTCTTTTGTTTTTATGTAAATGCAAATATGATATAAGTATTAGTCACGTGTTTTATGATGTGTTTGGGCATTAAACCATGCAAAACATGAAAACTGGGTTGGGCTACAACACTCTATAATTCAGTATATGGTATCAGAGCCAAAGAGAGTTTAGACTTGAGACTTTTGCATCAGTTGATGCTAAGACCAACAAACAAAACTTTTACATATTTAGTGAACCATAGCCACTAAACCTCAATCAAAACCCAAAGAGTTGTTGGTTAAGAGGGAGGAAACGCCTAGTATCAGATTTGCTCCATTTTGTTGTTGTGGGGGTCATGGCTCTTGGGTTGAGGGTAGAGGACAAATTGAGTGGGGCTGATAATTTTGGCCTCTGGAAGGAGAGGATGATGCTTTTACTAGAGGAAGTTGAAGTGTGGGACATTGTTGAGGCTCCTGTGCAACCACCTATCGATCCAACTCAGTTAGTGGACTTCAACGAGAAGAATGTGAAGGCTAAGAGGGTCCTTCTAGATGCCATTAAAGACCATTTATTCCCTCATGTGACCAGGATGAGATTTGCCTATCAAATGTGGGAGTCCTTGGTCACATTACACCAAAGTTCCAATGAGAACAAGAAGATGGTGTTGAGGCAAAAGCTAAGAAACACCAAGATGATCAAGGCCGATAGTGTGACCTCATACCTCACCAGGATCTCATAGTTGAAGGATGAGTTGGCTACCGTGAGAGAGGCTATCTCAGAGAAGCAATTGGTTAGGATTGCATTAGATGGATTCACCTAGAAATGGGATGGATTCATACACGACATTGTGGCTAGAAAGCACTTTCCAGATTGGAGGAGAATGTGGGACGATTTCATCCTGGAGGAGATTAGGAGGAGTGCTAAGGTGGACAGTGAGAGTGGTGGGGGAGGTGAAGAGGAGAATGTCGCCTTTGCAGTGAAGGGCAAGAAGAAGGCCAAAAAGGGGTCTTCTAGTGGAGCAAAGAAGAAGGGGATGCAGAAGGTGAAGAAGAAGGACATGCGCAAAGTAAAATGCTTTGCTTATGGGAAGATGGGTCACTATGTTGTTCAGTGTCCCAACAAGAAGAACAAGAAGCAGGGAGTTGCAACTTTAGAGGAAGTGGACGAGTTCACTTCCAGATTTGACACTGAGTTTTCCTTATCAGCAGAGGTGGATGAATTTTCCTTGGTGGTGAGTTTAGCCACTCATGTTATATCTTCCCGTGCATTGTTTGTTGACAGTGGAGCATCTTGCCATAACACTGGAGTGAGAGGGCACTTCACGAGTCTCTTAGAGGATGATGTTGACTTAGTGGTTGTGCTTGGAGATAACTCCAAGGTCAGAGCAACAGTAGTGGGGACAAAATCATTTCAGAGGGAGTCATTTCCTCCTTCGAAAGCAACAAATGTTCTTTATGTTTCAGGGTTGAAGTAGAACTTGATATCAATTTCCAACTTGGAGGATAGGGGGTATGATGTGGTGCTCCAAAAGGGACAAGTGTTGATATATCTTAGGGGATCTAGTGTTGAGCATGCTAGACCTATTGGAGTCCGGAGTGGGAGGCTATACAGGTTCATGTTTCAGCCTATTAGAGCCTTGGTGGTGCAGGCCAACAATAGTGAGTTGTGTGAGCTATGGCACAAGAGGATAGTCCACTTGCACCATGGAGCTTTCAGGATGCTGAGGGAGATGGTTACAGGATCGCTAGAGTTCAACACTGATCATCATGATGTGTGCAAGGGTGCGCATTGGGAAAATACACCAAGACACCTTTCTCGAACAGTTGCAAGAAAGCTGCAGGTATTCTTGACTTGGTACACTTTGATGTTTGTGGTCCAATCAATGTTATCAAAACTGAACTGGTGATTGAACTGAAAAACCTTGTGGATAGGGAGCCAGTAAAAAACTGGAAAAAAACCAGTTTACCAAAAACACATAAAATATTCATATTTTAAAGAAAAACATATATATTCATCTGCATCCATATGAATCCAAACCATTTATATACAAATATGCAAAAGTTTTCATTTACATAGCATGTAAGGGTGCCCAACCAAAATAACATAGAGTGCAATCCATCTCTGAACTGAAAATACATCAACAAATAGGCTCTAGATGGCCTCTAGCATCCAAAAAATATCGTGCTACAACAAATTCTTACATATCATCAAAATCATTGCCTATATTGGGGTCTTCGCCATCAATATAACCATTTAGGCATTAAAATAAGATAGAAAAAACGTAGCGTGTCATGTCAAGATTTTGTTTGAGTGATGGGTACATTTTTAGTAGAGTCATGGTAGAGGAGTTCGACAACCAATGCCACTATCATCAAAGTACATAGAGGGGTTGGTGCTCTTTATTAAATACTAGCTCCATACCCTCGTACATGACAAAATCCAATGGAAACATTGTAATCTCCCCAATCCTGAAATCCTGAAAAACTGTTAAGTCTGCTGGATTTTGAGTGAAATCTAAATTTCTACTTTTTCCATATGAAATCCAATGAGGTTGGAACTACTCTCAAACATCCTGAGTCATTTCATGGTAATGTTAAAAAATATAAGTAAAAGGATGAAAATGAAAATTTAAGGAAAATGTCACTCAAACAAAACCAGACCTGAACGACCGGTTCAGTGAAATCGGTCAGTTCAGTACCAAACCGGCTGGTTTTGGCGAAACCGGTCATTTCCGGTTCGGAGGGCCGATTCGGACCGATTTTGCCGGAACCGGTTCGGTTCCGATAACACTGGGTCCAATGTCTTAAGTACCATTGAATGGATGTGGGTACTATGTGACCTTCATTGATGGCCACTCCAGGGAGACTTGGATTTTCTTTTTAAAGACCAAGGATGAGGTCTTCAAGAGGTTCCAAGAGTTTAAGGCTCTTGTGGAGAACTAGACATGGTAGAAGATCAAGGTGTTGAGATCAGATAATGGGGGTGAGTATACCTCCATGGAGATGAAGGAGTTTTGTAGGAGTGCGGTCATAAGGAGGAAGTACATAGTGCCTTATAAGCCCCAACAACATGGGGTGGTAGAGAGGAAGAATAGGGCCATAGTGGGTGCACCTAGAGCCATGTTGCATCACCAAAGATTACATTTCTTCTCGAGTAGTGTATTTGCAAAACATGAGCCCACATAGAGTCTTAGGGAGCAAGATCCCAGAGGAGGTGTTTACCAACAAGAAATTGAAGGTTGGGCACATTAGGATCTTTGGGTGCCTTACATATTCACACGTCCCTGAGGAGAAGAGGATGAAGTTAGAACCCACGACAGAGAAGGGTATTCTTGTGGGTTACAATGAGACCAACAGGGCCTATCGTATATATTTTCTTGCACAGAGGAAAGTTGTCCAAAGGTGGATGTGATATTTGAGGAGGAGAGGGCCTTTAGGTCTTAGGAGGTTGAACAGGTAGAGCAACAAACTCCTCAGTAGGGGGCCACACCATAGGTTTCAGGATCTTCAGGTGGTACACTAGGATCAGGAGGATCACCTTCTTCAGGGGTGATATGTTCACAAACTCCAGTATCATCGAGTGCAGGATCACTTGGTGCAAGATCGTCAAGTGCAGGATCTCAGATTCCAGGATCTCCATTGATCATAGTAGAGCCTTACTCTTTAGGGGGAGAGGCTTCAGTTGATGATTTTCACATACCACCACAAGAGGCTACTATGTTGATTTGGGGTAGCATCGGATGTGCTCTAGCCATGAAAATTGGTGGAGAGGCTAAGGAACATGAGATCTCCAATACCTAGAAATGGTTTGGGCAGATTCTAAACAGTTTGAGAGATATTAAAACAATTAATATTTTTAATGGAGTCCTTAAGTCTAAAATTAGGGAAAATAAATATTAATGTGAATTAATATAAAACTGTGTTTGAAGGGTCCAAAAGTCATGGATCAAGCCAGAGTTAATCTTAGCCGTCGATTAGGGACTTAATCAACGAGAAAATTATAAGAGGAGGCTTGAGGGTCACTTGGAGAACACACTGAATTGATCAAGATTTCGATTTTCTGGGGCAGGGTTTGCTGAGGAAGTCGAAAGAGTGATCAGAGTTGCAGTTGAGGGGCGGTGAATATAGAAGCAAAGAGGTAGAGATAGCACTAGGAGGATCAGCGCAGAAGCAGGGAGAGAGGGAAACAGAGGGAGCCAGGAGCCGTGCAGTGCCTCAGAGAGCCAGCGTGGGTGACACAAAGGCTCTAAGGGCTGACACAGTGCCTCCAGAGGCTGATGCAGGGTGAGCTAGGGTGACGTTGGGCAGACGTTGGGCCAAAAAGGACTGACGCAGTCTCTAGAGGCTGACGTTGGGTTCTCGTGGGGCAGATTGGAGTTGGGAGTTGTTAGAGTGTTTATCTGGGGTTTCAGTCGAAATATTTGCTTCCGAGTAGAGAGGTACTACTGCCGAGATTATTCTCTGTTGGGTGAGCCGGTTTTGGCACCTAGATTGTATTTAAGAATTGCATAATAATAAAACCTTCAGATAGCTACGCTGGTTTTCCCGCATTGGGTTTTTCCAGGGACATTGGTCCAAAAACAACGGTGTCACTTGTGTGCTTGTTTTGTTTCCTTTAGTTGATGATCTGTAATGTGTTGAGCATGTACCTGTATTTATTTTCAGTATTTACATGGTAAATAACTTGTTAATTAATCAGAACAAGTAAGCAGAAATAAATCAGAGAAGTACATGAAGGGTTTCTAATAGCTTAGAAAATCCAACATGGTATCAGAGGGTGGTTGCAGATCACAGGAGAACTGAGGACATCAGCCGAGCAGAGCAACAACAACATAAAATAGCTGTCCCGAGTGACAGAAGCTGTTCCTAGCAGAGAAGCAGCAAGGAAGGGGTGATGCAGTACTTGTGTCATCAAGTTTGAGCCGAGAAGAGGATCAATGCAGTGGCAGAGGGGAGCAGACTCGACCTATGCAGTGCCCGGTCATCTTTCTCGGTCAGGATGGATTGACACCCGTGGCCAAGAGGTTTCGAATTTTTGCTGGTGCCGGGATTGCGCAGAACCTAGAAGCTCTAACCTTCAGTTGTTGGGGCTTAAGAGGCTGTGGATAAGTTGCAGAGTGAAGCTGGTGGGGTACTGTAGTCAGAACAATACTTAACAGGGCAAGACCAAGGAGGAGGGAGTTGCTGCCGAGGATTTCGAGCCAAGAAATCCGGATCAATGGTGCAACTGCACTAAGGATCGGAGTGGAGGCATCTCGACATTGGTAGAGGGGTTTCCAGGAGGGAAATCGAGGCTCAGAGGGAGTCACATCGAGAACTTCCAGAAGGGAAGTAGAGGAGCAGCGAGATGGCAGTGAATGGGGTAAGAGACCAGGACAGACTGGACGAAGCCTTAAACTTCGTAGTCTGGAAGGCCAAAATCTTATCCGTTCTAGATAGGAATTGTGTTAAGCACTTCGCCTTGAGGACGATAGCGATCCTAGTTGACCCAGCTGAGAACGACAAGTACAAGGAGGCAATGGCGAGGGCCAAGAGCATCATCCTTGACGGGGTCAAGGACCATGTAGTACCACATATTTTCGAAAAGGACACAGCAAATGAGATGTGGGATGCCCTAAAGAAATTGTACCAGCATACTTCTGTGTAGAGAAGGATGCTACTAGAAAATTAGCTGTGGTCATACCAGATGCAGAAGGGAGAACAGATCGTCACCTTCCTCAGTCGATTGAAGGAGATCCGGGATTAGCTGACTTCCATAGGGGCCATGCTGGATCAAGAATTGATGGTAAAAACAACCTTGAACGCAGTCTCAAAACACTGGGAAGTGTTTGTCCAGAGCATACTGGGCAGGGTGACCCTTCTAGATTGGGAGGAAATGTGGATGGCTCTTCGCCAAGAAGAGATTAGAAGGCTAAGCAAGGCAGGAAGATGCGACAAGGGGATTAGAATCAAGGAGGAAGAGGAGGACACCGTCCAAGCATCTGAGGGAAAGCAGGAGAAACAAAAGAAGGACCTCTCCAAGGTCAAAAGCTTCCAATGTGGGGAACTGGGTCATTATGCGACCCGTGTCCAAGGAAGAAGAGCAAGGGAGAGGCTTTCGAGACCATGGCTATGCCAGCAAAGGCGGAGAACGAAGTGGAGACAGATGATGACTGTGCCATGAGTGCTCACACGCCACTTGAGCGGAAGTGGGGAGACATTGAGCTGTAGTCAGACGGACTATAGACGATGAGGGGCAGGATCCTTGACGTACCCAGCCTCTTGGATTATATCGTGCTATGGGAGCCCCAAAGAGGAGTAGCAGTACTGGCGGATGTCAGAAGAGACAAATGCAGATGGAGCGTAAGAGGGAGCTACAGTGCAGGATTCCTAGGATAGCGCGAGGCAACAATGTGAGGTGCATAGAGTTGTTGCAGCAGCGCAGAGGTCAGAGAGGGAGCACTTGTCAGTGACAGAGGGAGTTTCAACATCGAGGGTGTCTCTAGCCTGACAGAGATGTCAGAGTTGGGAGATCAATTACTTACTTCTCAGTAACTGAGGTGCAGTGCAGCAGATAGCAGTGGCAGTGCTATGGGCAACACGATGCAACATGATGAGAGGGAGCTGCCGTACAGATGCAGCAATGGCAGTGGCAGGGCCATGGGTAGCAGTACATGATGCAACAATGCAGAGGATGTTGGGTAGTAGGCCTAACATCCACACAAGGACCGATGCTGGATGATCAGGGTGATGCTTAGTTAGGAGTATTACTAGAGCACAATCCTCGCTAAGAGGGAGTGTTGATTTGGGGTAGCATCGGATGTACTCTAGCCACGAAAATTGGTGGAGAGGCTAAAGCACATGACATCTACAATACCCAGAAATGGTTTGGGCAAATTCTAAACAGTTTGAGATATATTAAAATAATTAATATTTTTAATGGAATCCCTAAGTCTAAACTTGGGGAAATAAAATATTAGTGTGAACTATTATAAAACTGTGTTAGAAGGGTCCAAAAGTCATGGATCAAGCCAGAGTTAATCTTAGCTATTGATTAGGGACTTAATCTTGGCCGTGGAATTGTCAACGAGAAAAGTATAAGAGGAGGCTTGAGGGTCACTTGGAGAACACACTAAGTTGATCAAGATTTCGATTTTCTGGGGCAGAGTTTGCTGAGGAAAGTCGATAGAGTGATCAAAGTTGCAACTGAGGGGCAATGAATATAGAAGCAGAGAGGCAGAGATAGCACCAGGAGGATCAACGCAGAAGCTGGGAGAGGGACACAGAACCAGCTAGAGGTTCACGCAGAGCGAGCCAGGGCTCACGCAGAGGCAACCAGGAGCTGCGCAATGCCTCAGAGAGCCAGTGTGGGTGACACAGAGGCTCTAAGGGTTGATGTAGTGTGTCCAGAGGTTGACATAGGGCGAGCTAGGGTGACTCTGGGAAGACCTTGGGCCAGAAAGGACTGACGCAGTCCCTAGAGGCTGATGCTGGGGTTCTCGTGGGGCAGATTGGAGCAGGGAGCTGTCAGAGTGTCTATCTGGGGTTTCAGTTGAAATATCTGCTTCCGAGTAGAGGGGTACTACTGTCGAGATTATTCTCTGTTGGGTGAGCCGGTTTTGGCACCTAGATTGTATTCAGAAACCGCATAATAATAAAACCCTCAGATAGCTGCACCGGTTTTCCCGCATTGGGTTTTTCCGGGGACATTGGTCCAAAAATAATGGTGTCACTTGTGTGCTTGTTTTGTTTCCTTCAGTTGATGATCTGTATTGTGTTGAGCATGTACTTGTATTTATTTTCATTATTTACATGGTAAATAACTTGTTTATTAATCAGAACAAGTAGGCAAAAATAAATCAGAGAAGTACATGAAGGGTTTCTAATAGTTAGACTTAGAAAATCCAACATACTATAGGGAAGAGGAAGCCAAGATAACTTTGGGAGACCCAAAAGGAAGTCCAAGAGGCAGTGGGGAAACCCAAGTGGTCAGTGACAGAGAGTAGACCACCAGAGAAGTTGCGTGGCTTTGTGGTAGATGTTATGGAGACTGAGCGAGCTAGTTATGAGGAGGCCGCCAATCAACGGATCTAGAGGGATGCCATGGCGGAGTATGCCTGCATCATGAAGAATGATGTCTGGGAGGTAGTGCCAAGACCTTAGGGAAAGTCGATGGTGACTTCCAGGTGGCTCTACAAGATCAAACATGTGGTAGATGGTAGTGTGGGGAAGTTTAAAGCTTGTTTTGTGGCGCAAAAGAGTTGACTATGAGGAGACCTTCACAATAGTTGCTCATTACAATTCAATTAGAGCAGTCATATCTATAGCCACTGAGATGGTTTGGAGGATTGACTAGATGGATGTGAAGGCTTCCTTTCTCGATGGTGTTATACAAGAGGAGGTGTACATTGAGTAGCCACAAGACTTTGAGGTGCATGGGAGGGAGTCTCATGTGTGTAGGCTTAATAAAGCCTTGTATGGACTGGAGCAGGCATTGAGGGCATGGTATGAGAGGAGAGATGCCTACTTGTAGTAAATGGGTATCCAGAAAAGTGATGCAGATCCAAACCTCTATTTCATTATGGTTGGTGACAATCCACCCATTCTGATTTTGTATGTGGATGTTTATTACAAGAGAGGATAGACTCATCTAGCATTGCAAGAGAGATCTTGCTTTAGAGTTTGATATGAGTGATACGGGATTGATGCATTATTTTTTGGGATTGGAGGTTTGGCAGGAGGATGGACATATCTTCATTGGCTAGGGTAGATATGTAGGAGATATCTTGAGGAGATTCCATATGGAGGGTTGCAGGCCTATGGCTACTCCTACGATCACCAACTGGAAGAAGATGCATGCTTTAGATTCCGAGTTGGTGAACCCCACCTTGTATTGTCAGTTGATCGGTTCTTTGATGTATTTCACCAGACCAAATATTTGTATTGCCGTCAACACAGAGTCAGTTTATGATGGAGCCCAGGGGAGTGCATTGGGTTGCTGCGAAACATGTGTTGAGTTACCAATAAGGCACAATGGACTATGGTTTGGACTATGTCAGGGGAGATGGAGTTAGATTGATTGGTTGCACGAACTTAGATTGGGTTGGAACTGCTAGTGACAAGAAGAGTACTTCCGAGTATTGTTTCTTGTTGGGCTCAACATCTGTGTCATGGTTCAACAGGAAATAGGGGTCAGTGGCATTGAGCATGTAGAGTCAGAGTATATGGCAGCTAGTCAGGTAGGTTGCGAGGCATTATGGCTTTGCAAGATACTATTTGGTATATTTAGTGAGGGGTTGAGACCAACTACTTCATACTGTGATAATCAGAGTTGTATCAAACTCTCTGAGAATCAAATATTTCATGATTGGTCAAAGCATATTGAGATCAGATACCACTTCATCAGAGATTAGATTCAACAGGGAGCTGTGAAGCTTGAGTATATATCCATTGATGAATAGGTCACAAACATTCTCGCCAAGTCATTGCCAAGAGGCAAGCATGTATTCTTGATAGACAGAATGGGAGTGGTGAGAAACACCTGCCTCGGTAAGGGGAAGTGTTGAAAATGAGGGTACCAAGGAGGTGTTTCCTAGAAATTTCTTCTTTTGGCTTAGGGAGACACATTAATTACCCTTTTTCTAATTGATATTATGAGTTTATTAATATCAAGGGGGGTAATGTACTTTTTATGCGGAGTTGTACTAGGTACTCTAAGTTATTAAAGTCACATGTGTTTTAAAAGTCACTTTATGTGAAAGTACTAAAGTGACTTTTATATTTTAAAAGTGACTTTATGAGGAAAAAGTGACCATGGTACTAAAACATTAAAAGTATTAGGGAGGCTCATTAATAGAAAGGGGGACTACATAAAAAAGGGGGTCAAGAGGAAATCATCTCCACCCTTGATCTAATGAGCTAAGATTTAATCTCAACCATTAGATCTAAGGGTTAGGGTTCTCATCTTATTAAAAAGACAAAAGGGAGGGAAAATGAGACAATAGCTCGTTATTCTCATGAGAAGATTGAGAGGAGAGGAGCAAGGAGAAAGGAGGAAGAGAGCTAGAGTTAGAAATTCTACAACGGAGATCTGAAAGAGGACTTCTAGCAGTTCGAATTACATTTGAGGACCGAGTTTAAGTCTCTAGTGGGCTTGAATCTCAAAGAGCAGTCACGAAAAATATTTGCTCACAGGTCGAGTTACCCTCAGCCAGTGTACAGGCAACGGTTATCTCTTCCTCTCCCAGCTACATGAGTCTGTGATTTTCGGGGCTGTTCAGCACATAATTCAGGCCTGTTCTGAGCATGGTTCAATGCTTATTTCGGGTTAGCTAGGAGTCAGTTTCAGCATGTATATCAAGTCTGTTCCTGAGTGTGGTCAACGTGTAGCTAAGGAAGGAGAAATTTGTCTAGAGTGTGAAGTAATTCTTGGTGTGCATACTCAAATTTCAGCGCAGAAATTATAGATTGTCCAATGGTTAATTCCCAGCCAAGAAGGAGTTGATAAGAGGCCGTGTTCTTCACTGAAGGAGGCAGGCTGTGGGTACAAATATCAGTCTAGAAATTCAGTGCAAAAGAACGTCAGAGATGCTTCAAAAGGGAAGAGATAAGTAGAATCTCTTGTTGCATTTTGTTGTAAGAATTTTTCTAAAGAAGCCAAATAAAGTCCTCCTTTAGTACTGGTTTTCACCTTTTGGATTCTTCTAGGGTCTAGTTGACCAAAAGCAAGAGTGTAAAAAAATTCATGTATGTGCTTGCTTATTTTTCCTTGTGTTAGCTGAAAAGTGAAATGGTAAGGTAGCTCTTTTGTTTTTATGTAAATGCAAATATGATATAATTATTAGTCACATTTTTTATGATGGGTTTGGGCATTAAACCATGCAAAACCCGGAAACTTGGTTGGGCTACAAGCCTATAACACTCTATAATTCAGTACATCTTCTCCCTTAGCCTAGCCTTCCTTTTTATAGTTGAGTCATTGACCGAATCCGCAATGTTAATCTCCAAAGTATTGATGGTTGAGATTAGATCTCAACTCCTCTTGAGATTCATCTAATTTAGTAATGCAAATAACCATTGCATTCATTTAACTCACTTTTATTTATAAAAGTCAATTACTTTAATAATTAAAGTAATTGTTAAAGTTAAAGGTCAAGAGGGTGACTTCTGCATATCGAGACACTTAGATCTGTGCAGAAGTACTTGCGTGAGCTACAAATATCAACAAGGTCACTCAACTAGGCCCTCTTGACCATGAGTATTCTCGAGAGGGCATCATTAGGTTGCAATGGTCCTCTCACAATGGTAGAGGATGACAAGGATGATGCCTATTCTCCCTCCTTTACCTCTCCTGCTCCTACTTCCAACTCTAGAGGCTTTACTCATCTAAAGGTTTTGCATTTTTATCTTACCTCACTCAAACTCTTCTCTTTTGTTTATTGACATTTGTATCTCCTATGTTAGGTTTTCTTTATTTTTTAGGAGTGTTCCTAAGCCTTCCATTGTCCATGGATGACAAATTGTATTTTCTGCCTCATTGACCTTTTCTTTGGTCATTTGTGGACATTAATAAAATTATCTCACCTTCCCTCTTTCAATTGTTTGATCATCGTAATTTTTCCTTTTGTAGACTTTTGCAAGCGATGTTGGTTCTTCATCTTCATTTACATTAGTGCTAGCTTGCTAGGGGATTTAATTTATGTCCCATCTTTTGCCAACCTCTTTGCTATCATCTCTTGAGTCTTAAATAATTTCTATCCTTCGACTTAGTAAAATGCCCTTTGGGGAACTTCTTGTATCATGCAATGTTTTGGTTGGTTTGGCCATTATCCCATATACATTATAATATTGTTGGATTCCTCTTTCCCATTTTCACAATATGTTAGCGTGGCATGCCATTAGCTAAAAAATGTTATAGTGAAGTATAGGTGAGATTGAATTGTAGGATGAGTTGTAGGTCTAGGACTAATAGAGTGACATGACATTACATTCCTCTTACATTTGAGAAATTCTTGCCTTTCTCTTGCTGTGAATTATCTCAAGAGGAGTTTGGTGGAGAATTGGAGATGCATCAAGAAAAGATAGATAGCTTTAGGGATTTATCTTGATCTCCATGTTGGTGATAATTTTGTATGTTGGATGAGAAAATAAAGATCCAAATGATGACACCCCCATTTCTCTGGGGAGACTTGTGTGAGTTATTTGTGCACATAATTGTTCACTGTTATTGCTCAAACTCAAATTTAATTTACTTTTTCTAGGTAACATATCCTAGGGGAAACCTATTGGGCATTTCCCTTCATTTTGAGGATGGTACATGGGGTAAATTTTAGATAATTCAGGGCACAAGGCCAAGTTAACAACTCATGAATAGGTCATATATAGCTCATCATCAATATTCTCCCTAAGAGCAAACATGCTGCAAAGTGGGATTTGAACCTAGGTGGGAAGGGTAACCACTTCTCCTCATAACCATTTGAGCTATAACCAATTGACAAAGATCAAACTCAAAAGAGGTCGTTTTTCATTGCATCTTTATAAGATTTCAAGATGTCTTCTTCCAATTTTTTGATAGAAATAAAACATGTGCCATCGTTTTCCCTTGTACCTCTCTTTATTGGGATAAGGGAGTAGCATTTTCATGAAAACTTTTTAAGATTTTATGTTGTTAACTATCCTTTATAGGCAATTACTTTTGGACCGGACTTGTTGTCATAACAACCTGCCTTTTTGTGTTACAAAGGAAAATATGTATCATAAAAATCTATCCCAAGTTACTTCCTCACTATTGTAAGTAATACTTGATATGGTATTGTAATTCTTAGTTGGATGTAATATCATTTTAAATCCACAGATATCAAGTAGTATGTACAAAACATTATCTACCATAGATGATAGGAGTAACATTATCATTTATGCCCTTGGATCTTTTCCCCTATTGTAACAATATTAAATATGAAAACTTTGCTTAAAGATGCCATTTTTTTCAAACAAGGTATTGCTGGTGAAGTCTTGTATTTACTTGGCTTCAATTCCAAATACTTGTAGCATTTACATGGGGAGAAGTACTGTCACTTAGTGGTTGTATACTACCTTTTATAACACTTGTCATCTCCTCCCAACAATAGGTTATTGCCTGTGATATTTTGATGCTAGTCTTCTTTCTGTCTTCAAGCTTGTTTAAATGGGTAAAGATTACCCCAAAATCTTAGAATTGACTTGTAGTTTTCTCATGTATCTTTTGCATGCTTCTTCCTTCTTCAATTGTTCTTCTTCTGAAGTTCCTTTTGACATCTTCGACATGCAGAAGTTGCCTGGCTTTTGTTGAAATTTCTAGGTATTACCCGTTAGAAATTCTATCTGTATTCTCTGGTTTATTTCGCCTACTTGTTTAATTACTAACAAGTTATTTAATCACATAAATAATGAAATAAACACAATACAGTCTCAACCATCTACAGATCAGCAACTGAAAGAAATGAACAAACACACAAGCGACACCGTTATTTTTCGGACAATCGTCCCCCGAAAAACCCAACTTGGGAAAACTGGTGCAACAATTTTGAGGCTTATATTATTATGCAATCTTTCTGAGTACAACTGGGTGCCACGCTGGCTCACTCGACAGAGAAAATAATTTGGCAGTAATACCTCTCTATTCGGAAAGTCTGCCCCACGAAACCCTCTCTAGTGCAATCTGAAGCTCAGAGTTAGCCCTCCTGGCCGCTGCGTTAGCCTGAAACCCTCTGCGTCAGCCTTCTAAGGCTCTGCACAACCTCTCTGGCGCTCTGCGTCACTCCTGCAACCTCTGGGTGGATGACGCATGCCCTTTTGGTCTCTGCGCAGTCCTTGCTAGCCTCTGCGTGGCTCCCTCTGGCTCTGCGTTTGCCTCTCTGCCTTTGCGCTGGTCTTCCGACACTGTCTCTGCCTCTCTACCTCGTACTCACTGCCCCTCGCTGCAACTCTGATCACTGATTTGATTTCTCTTAACAAACCCCGCCGTAGAAAATCGAATCACTGATCATTCTGGTGTATTCTCCAACTGATCCTCAAGCCTCCTCTTATACTTTTTCTGTTGAGTCTTCAACGGCTGAGATTACATCTCTAATCAAAGGTTAAGATTAGATTTGGCTTGATCCATGTCATTTAGAACCTTTTAACCCAGTTTTATATTAATACCCATTAGTATTTTATTTTTTCTAAGTTTAGACTTAGGAACTCCATTAAAAATATTAATTATTTTAATATCTCCTTAACCGGGTAGAATCTACCCAAACCATTTCTGGGTCTTGGAGATCTCATGTGCTTTAGCCTCTCCACAAATTTTCATGGCTAGAGCACATCCGATGCTACCACAAATCAACAGCTTCTTCTTGCATTTGCATTCTTGTGTCTTGAAAGATTATCTTGGGGCGTGTTGGGTTCCTTGTTTTTTCTCACACTCGTGTTCATGTGCTTTCAATAATTGTTTCTTCTAGGTCATGTGATAAGTGGACTTTGATTAATATCAGTAGCCATTCATTGTACTTTTATGTAGCTTGAAACTTCATTTGGTAGATGTTCCTTGGAATAGGAAGAATTATATTGATATTAAACACTCATATCTTATAATATCTGCACAAGTTGTATATTTTATACCCTTAGATGCTGGATGTCTGAAATGGAATTCTTGAATCTCATTAAATGTATCAAAGAGTACAGAATGGTGTTGGAGTGGTCACGTTTTGTTAGTTTATGTTGAACAATCATCTTGGAAGTATAAAGTTTTTTGACTATTGAATCTCCTTTTTCTACAGAATTACATCCTACTGATGTTATTGGTTACTCAAAACGAGCTGCTGCAAAGATTCTGCTTCGGCACCATTTTGAGGCACTTGAAGATCTAGACAAAGTTCTGGATATCGATGCAAAGTTTCTGCAAGCATACTTACATCGTGGCTCTCTTCTGCGTCAACTTTGCAGGTATTATCTTTTATTTTGTGACTAGTTTGAAGATGCATGGTAAGTTTATGGACATAACCTGATATTTCTGTTTTGATCCTCCCTAGTGATGAATTGAGGCCTAAAGTGTTAATAATGACTAATAATATTGTTAGGATGGTTTGTATTACCAATGGGTGTGGATACATATTTGTCTTCCAGTGGATGCACACGGATTTATGCCACACAACAGTGATAGTGTGTCCTAGTAATTATGTAATGTGCTCATAATCATTCAATAAAGCGAGCTAGTTAGTTGGGGCAGGCTAGCTATAATGAAGGATGTAGTCCTCATGAATCATTGAAAATCTAGTCCTATATGTGCTTTGGTATCTATTTGAAGTTGATCCCTCAAAGGGGTTAGGAAGTGGTCCCTCTCGAATGTGGTTTCTTATTAAAGTTCTTTTGTGTTCCATTGTTACATTTTATTTTCGGTACATTTATGTTCGGGAGATGTTGAATGATTATGGAGTAAAGGCAGGATCATCACAAGTGGTGTCAGAGAGATGATTTGGGCATGTGGAAGGATTTTTATTGTGCTTTATTTTTTTCAGTGCCATTTTTGTTTTTGCTTGGAACCAGATTGCTGTAATTTCAGTGCCATCAAAAGAAAAGCTGTGGCACCAGTTCCAGGTTGGGGTTATATTAGTGATTCTGAACATTATTGAGGAAGAGACAACCATTTAAGTTGTGGCCTCAAAACTCTGGTGGAAAAGAGGAGATTAATTGACTATTATCTTGTGGTGCAATATCCTTTTTTTGCCAAGCAGATTGCACCCACACCGGTGCCATAAAAAGCAGAGTTTCAATGCTATTTCTAGATTGGTTCATAATAGTGATTCTGGGCAGTATTGAGGGAGAATATGTCCTTGAAAACTTGTGCCTTCCAGATCTGCAATTTCTTTTTATCAAAACCAGAAACCTATCTCGTGATGCGATTTTCTATCTGCTTATGAATCAGAGTGAAGTTACAATGGTGCCATTTGAAACATAACATTGATGCCATTTTTGAATTGGGATCATCATATCTATCCTGAGCATTCTCGGTTGTGGTTCTATTTGTTGGAATTTCTGAATCTAACACATGAAAATTTTTTCCCGCATTATCTGGTTTAGTTCACCTACTTGTTTATTCCTTGACAAGTTATTTAACCATATAAATACTGAAAATAAACACAAACGTAGTCTCAACTCATACAGATCATCAACTGAAAGGGACACCGTTATTTTTGGACAATCGTCCCCGGAAAAACCCAACTTGGGAAAACCGGTGTAGCACTTCTGAGGGTTTTTTTATTAAGCAGATTTCTTGAGTACAACTAGGGTGCCAAACTGACTCAACCAATAGAGATTTCTACACGGCAGTAATACCTCTTCTCGGAGACAGATATTCAGCAAGTCTGTCCCACGAAAAACGTTCTAGCGCTTCTCCAAGGCTTCGCGTCAGCCTTGATAGCTTTAACGTCACTCTAGAACCCTCTGCGTCAACCTTCTGCCTCTCTGCGCTAGCTTTCTGGCCTTTTGCATCACCCACACAAGCCCCTCAGCCTCTGCGTAGTCTCTAGCTGCCTCTGCGTGGCTCCTTCTGCCTCTGGATAGCTCTGGCTACCTCTGTTTCAGCCTCTCTGGTCACTGTGTTGATCCTCTGGAACTATCTTTGCCTCTCTGTTATGTACTCACTGCCCTTCGCTGCAACTCAAGTCACTTGTTCGAATTTTCTCAACAAACCCTGCTCCAGAAAATCGAACTGTCTGATTAATCTTGTTGTATCTCCAACTGACCCTCAAGCCTCCTCTTATACTTTTCTTGTTGAGTCTTCAACGACCGAGATTAAATCTCTAATCAATGACTAAGATTAGATTTGGTTTGATCCATGTCATTTAGAACCTTCTCACTCAGTTTTATATTAATACCCATTAATATTTTAATTTTCCTAAGTTTAGACTTAGGAACCCCATTGAAAATAATTATTTTAATATCTCTCTAACTGGGTGGAATTTCCCCAAACCATTTACGGGTCTTGGATATTTCATGTGCTTTAGCCTCTCCACCCATTTTCATGGCTAGAGCAGATCCGATGCTACCACAAATCAACATTATTGAGCCCCAAAGACCTAGCAGGGAAAGGAAATTCATTGAATATGGATTATTTATCCACCCTCATTGTGGAAAATTGTGTTTATGGGAAATCTATGTGAGAGAAGCCCTTGAAGAAAGCTTCCTCGAAAACGCTATGGTCTATGAAGAGCAGAAATTGAAGTATGTGATTGGAATTGAAGAAATGGCCAAGAATACCCATGTTTGCTCAATTCTTGAAGTAAACCATATTGAACAACTTTTTATGGTCACTGATCACACAAACTATGGGAAGTATGTCCTTTCTTTTACATTAATCATGAGGGAACAAATTTTAAATCAAGTGCAATAGAGGATCACTATGAGGAAGCAATAATTCTAGTTCCAGCCACGACCACCTTAGAGGATTCAATGATTGTTCCAATCCATATGAAGAGAAGTCCCCAATTATTGTTTCCACATCTCTTATTGAGGTTTCTATCGCACAATCCGTGGTAGCAAGCATGTTCATTGCACTGGGTAATGTTGTAACGATATCAACGCCAATTACATTTTTTCTTATCCATCCCATGGAGCCTGCATATCACCTGTTTAGTGTTGGGGCTAGCACCCATATCTAGGACCCTGGCTTATGGATGTATAGAGTAGATGAAAGCTGAGGGCACAATTTTTTGAAGCGAGTGGATGTTATGATCCTCCTTTGTGATGTAAAATGGCCTAATAGTATATTTAGGATGTTTAGTATCAATGTGGAAAAAGTCGAAGTCGGGATTAAATCGGCAAGGGTCCAAAAGTTGAAAAAATCGTTAAAGTCGGGAGTTTTTCGAAAAAGTCGGCAAAAAGTCTGCAAAATTTAAAAAAATACAAAAATATTCATTTTTTAAAAAATCCGGACTTTTTCAATAAAATCCCGATTTTTTCAAACAAAAAAAAAATCATTAAAAAAATACTACGATTTTTTGGAAAAAGTCCCGATTTAATCCCGACTTTTTCGATTTAATCCCGACTTTTTCGACTGGGAAAAAATCGGCCGATTTAATCGGCCAGCCAAAAAAAAAAAAAATTGGGATTTAATCCCGATTTTTTCCCGACTTTTTCCACACTGTTTAGTATTGATAATGGGTGTATATTGCCTAATAGTATATTTAGGATGTTTAGTATTGATAATGGGTGTATATTGACATTCGTCTTCTTGTGAACCCATGTGGATCTATGCACATGGTAGCTATAGCATGCACTAGTAATTATGTAATGTGGTCATAACTATTAAATAAGGCCAGGCAATTAGTTGGGCTAGGATAGCAATATATAACAATGGAGTCCTCTTGAATCATTGAATATCTCTTGGAGGTTGCCCCCTTGAAGGGTTAGGAGAGTGCCCCTTCTCTTGAATACGGTGGCTTAATAAAATTATCTTGCATTCCATTTCTACATTTTCTATTTCAATATGTTATGCAGTAATTTTTTTTATAACAAAAATGAGTCATATTAAGTTAAATCTGCACCCCGTCGTGACAAAAATACTTGGGGGTTACATCTTCTAAATTCAAATCTGACTCTATGCCTTAAGCATGATTGACCTCCTACTCATAAAGAGCCGTAAGGACAGGCCGACCCATCAGGACAGATTGAGATCAAACTCTGCTCATAGCTACATGATTACATATAGAAATCCAAATAATTGTCGAAGACTATCTACTATCCTATGAGCACTATCACAATATACATAAGACCACATCATTCTATAGACCGGAGCAATTTAACTCTTCAATTTACAAAACACAAAACAAAAAACTTCCCAAAAGAGCTTGTTGGAGGAGTTAATCAATGGCCGGGGCTGGCTTATTAAGATCAATTTTGCGACATCCCATATTATCCTCATGCTTGCCTGGTTCTACTGGTGCATCTTTGTTCAATTTAAGTTCCATCATAATGCATTTGAGGGCATCTACATCATTCATCAGATGAGAGAACTATGATTGGAGAGACGAGCTTGTTAGAGAGCTCGATCTGAGAGTGAGAAGTCTGGCAAAATTGAACCTGCAGATCATAGTCGACATTGTGAAGAGCATCATGAGTGGATAAACAATGAGAGCAAGGGTTGCCTGTCGCCAAGGAGTCAAAATCCAAATCAGAATTCATTATGTTGTTCTAAATAGGAGCAAGGTCTGGACAGGGGACAAGGGAAGTCGACCTTAGAAAACTTCTAGTGCTATCCCAAGAGATGACACATGACTGCAAGCGATTGATTTTTCGATTTGGACTAGCATGCACCATAAAATTGAACCAATCTCCAAGTATATTTGCACAAGTCACCCAATTAATGAAACACCGTTTAATTACCTTTCCATTCTCTTATCTGAAACTCAAGAGAGGGCCTATCTTTGGGGAATTGCTAATCGAACACAGATGAACAGAGCAAGATAATGGGAAACTAACAGTACCTCCCGAATATGTCGAATTGATGATCTCAGAGCAAAAGCACCCCAGGATTCTTGTATTTTCCTTTGAGCCAAGAATGCCCGAGTGCTAGGGAATCGACGAACAAGGATGTTTATGGAGCGAATATTCTCAACAATAGGCAAAGGAAGTAATTTTATTAATATTTGAAATGAATGAATGATGTTTACAGTTGTGGGAGGCCCTGGCTTAAATACAACCTTGGGCGCCTCTTGGTAAATCAAAGATCATGCCCTTTTCCTAATGACTTACTAACTATAGACTTGTTAAAATTTATATAACATTGCCTTCCTCTTGAAAAGATGCTTTGTCCTTAAAGCATACGTAACGATGGGTGTTACGCTTCTGTCTCCCAGGAAGCTTCTTCTTCTGGTACGTCCTTCCACTTGATTAGGTATTCTTTGATTACTCGTGATCGCAACTTTTTTTCGCTGATGGAAATAACACCGTCTGGTTCTAGAATGACCCACCCTTCATCATCTAAGACTGAGAGTGTTGATTAATGTTCACCAAGTGCCTTTTTAAGGTAGGATACATGGAAACCGTTGTGAATACGACTTTTATTAGGAAGGCTTAAACTATATGCTACTTGGCCGATCTTCTGGTTGATCTGGTATGGTCCCTAAAACCTTGGTGCCAATTTGTTTTTTTCCTTCAGTTTTAAGGACAACTGCTTGTAAGGTTGAAGTTTAACAAATACCAATTCTCCCACTTCAAATTCTCTCTCTGTTTTGTTTTGATCAACTCGCTGCTTCATACGATTTCTTGCATTATTTAGATTTTCTTTTAGAGTTTGGACGACTTTTTGTGTTTCTTCTAACTGGTCTTTAACAATTGGAAGTTTCATCTTGATTATAGCAAAGTCCTTCCATTTCAGAGGTTCGTAACCGTACAATGCTTGAAATGGAGTCATTTTTGCTGACGTGTGGTAAGTAGATTTGTACCACCATTTAGCAAGATGTAACCACTAAACCCACTTATTTTGTTTGTTTGTGGCGGTTTCTAAACATTTATTAACAACCTCTGTTTGGCCATCTGTTTGAGGATGGTAGGCTGAACTCATGTTGAGGTAGGTTCCTATATGTTTGAAAAATTCCTTCCAAAAATTACCCTTGAATTTGGCATCTATATCGCTCACAGTGACCTTGGGAAATCCATGCATTTTGTAAACATTATTGCAAAATATCTCAGTGATTTGTTTTGCTGAGTCTGATTTTCTCATTCCAATAAAGTGAGCATACTTGGTGAGTCTGTCGACTACTACGAGAATTTTAACCTTACCATCAGACACAAGTAAACCTTCGATAAAGTCCATTGATATTTCCTCCCATTTCTGATTTGGGATATTTAAAGGATGAGTTGTCCAGGTGTCATAATATTTAATATTTTCATTTTTATTCCTCTGGCATTTATCACATTTTGCTACATATTTTTGAATATCACTATTCATTCTCTTCCAAAAGAATGACTGGCGTGCATTATAGTAGGTTTTAAAGAAACCTACATGTCCGGTTGACAATGAATGATGCGACTCTTGGCTTTAACTTTGGAGTTTGAACTCAGATAAATTCTTCGCTTGTACCATATAATATCATTTTTCCATTCAAATTTTGAACTCCAAGGAAGGTTATTGATTATAGCACCTTTTTCTGGATCTTTTGGATATTCACTTTGAATCTCATTAAGCCATTTGGGAATAACAACTAACCCTGCAAGTAATGATGGTTCTTTGTCTTTCCTAGACAGAGCATCAAATACGACGTTATCTTTCCCTTTTTTATGTAATATATCCATGTCGAAGGCAATGATTTTTTCAATCCATTTTTGTTGTTCTGTAGATAGCATTTTCTGCTAGAGGAGATGCTGAAGACTATTATGATTTGTTCGTATTAAGAATGTACTTCCGAAGAGATATTGTCTCTATTTGACTAATGCGTGGATACTAACAAGCATTTCCTTGTTGTATGTAGACTTGTGACGTTCTTGCTTATTGAGCTTCCTGCTTTCAAACGCAATTGGGTGACCATCCTGCATTAGTACTGCTCCTATGCCAAAACTTGAAGCATCACACTCAATTATAAATGGCCTTGAGAAATCTGGAGTTGCCAATACAAGGGCATTAGACATAACTTCCTTCAAGTCTTCAAAACACTTTTTTGCTTCTGTAGATAGCGTTTTCTGCTGGAGGAGATGCTGAAGACTATTATGATCTGTTCGTATTAAGGACGTACTTCCGAAGAGATATTGTCTCTATTTGACTAATGCATGGATAATAACAAGCATTTCCTTGTTGTATGTAGACTTGGCGTTCTTGCTTATTGAGCTTCCCGCTTTCAAACACAATTGGGTGACCATCCTGCGTTAGTACTACCCCTATGCCAAAACCTGAAGCATCACACTCAATTACAAATGGTCTTGAGAAATCTGGAGTTGCCAATACAAGGGAATTAGACACAACTTCCTTCAAGTCTTCAAAACACTTTTTTGCTTCATCATTCCATCGAAATGAGTTCTTCTTCAGAAGGTTCGTTATGGGTGCGGTTATATGGGCATAATTTTTAATAAATCTTCGATAATACCTTGTTAATCCTAAGAATCCTCTTAGCTTGGAGATATTAATTGGTTTGGGCCATCCCCTTATAGCCTTGATCTTATTAGGATCTACTTTTCCTCCTTCCTTGGATATTATATGTCTGAGATACTCTACTTCTTCTTTCCCAAAAGTGCATTTGGACTTCTTGGCATAGAACTAATGCTTTTCTAATACAGTAAGAACTTGCTCCAAATGTTGTAGGTGCTCTTTCCATGTTTTACTATAAATTAGAATGTCATCAAAGAACACTAACACAAACTTCCTTAGATATGGACGGAATAGCTCGTTCATAGTAGCTTGGAATGTTGCCGGTGCATTGGTTAAACCAAAAGGCACTACTTTAAATGCATTATGACCTTCATGTGTTCGGAACACAGTTTTTGCTACGTCTTCCAACCTTATTCTGATTTGGTAATACCTTGACCTTAAGTCCAATTTTGAGAAGTATTTAGCTCCATGTAGTTCATCCAATATTTCATTGATAAAAGGGATTGGAAATTTGTTTATAATTGTTATTTTGTTTAGTCCTCGATAATCGATGCATAATTTGAACAATCCATCTTTCTTTTGAACTAATACAACTGGAGTAGCATAAAAACTTCTACTTTTTGTGATATTGCCACATTTTAAAAGATCCTTGACTAATCTTTCAATTAACGTTTTTTGATGATGTGGATATCGATATGGCTTGATGTTGATGGGATTTGATCCTGATTTGACTTTGATTTTATTCTCAATTTCTCTTATAGGAGGCGACCTCATTGGAAGATCTTGGAATACTTTTTCGTGCTTTTGAATTAGATCTTGGACCTTCGGTGCTTATTCGTTGACCAGATTTGAAGTTAACATTTCTAATTGATGACACTGTACTAAACATAGTTTTAAAACTCCGACTCCGACTTCGACTCGACCGAGCAATGACTTCGACTCCGACTCCGAGACGGTAATGACTCGGCCGACTCGTTTTCAGTGACTCGGTCGTTGTAAAAAATACATTAAATATTTAGTTTTTTTATAAAAAAACATAATTTGAAGATTTTAAACATAATTTTAAAGATTTTCATTCATGTTTCCAAACACACAGCATTATAATATAGATGGAAGACAACATATGATCAAAGTAGGCTCATGAACCAATCCATTATATCAAAATGGTACCCATGGCAATACATAGTCAACTGTCATACATGATCAAAGACTCAAAACAAAAAACACATAACCAAGGAGGCTAGAAATGGCCTCTACAAGAGTACATGTCTACAACAATAGTACTATTGGCTAGTAGCTACTGCCAGAGGAGCCAAGATCATGTCGATCAATCTCTGGATCATCATCATCATCAGAGTCAGAGTCCCCTGCCCATGGCTCCTCCTCCTCATCATCATCTCCAACTGCAACTGTAGAAGTGGTACCACTAGTAGGCTGTGCAACTGCAGCAGATGCCAGCTGAGATAAAGTAGATATGCGGCTGCGCTTCTGTCGTGGCTGAGAAGAGGAAGCACCTACAACTGGAGTCCTTGTTGGCTGTGAGACTGAGGCTGGTGGATCTGCATTCAACTGAACATGTTCAACTTCAGCTGATGTCTCCAAATCTAAATCTAAACCAAGATCCTCATTAGGATCAAACTCTATTGGACAACTCTCCACTACCCAATCTGACGTTGGATCAATGTCTTCCAACACAATGGGATTTGAATCAGGTCTTTTGTTCAGCAAATGGTTTTGTCTGAGCCGAAGGTTGTACTGGACATAAACTAGATCATTTAACCGTTTTTGATCCAAACGGTTTCTCTTCTTTGTGTGAATCCTCTCAAAGACAGACCAATTTCGCTCACACCCAGTTGCACTGCAAGTTTGACTCAAAATACGAATTGTAAACCTTTGCAATTCAGGAACATGGCCACCAAAGGCCTCCCACCATTGTGCTGCAAAACATATAGGAGTGTAATGAGTTAGCTCAACAAAATTACAAATTATATCTAACTTTCGAATTATAAACAATTTAACAAACTTAAAAAAAAAAGTAAAACTATTAAGAATTTGAAAATTGAAATTTTTGTTTACCTGGCTCATCTGCTTCTCTTGCAATCTTTGCTAGGTTCTTCCCAAAGGTACCTGATGCATTGTTGAAGGTTGTGGCCTGTCGGTGTATCTCCAGCTGGTCAGACTCCAATGGGATCATGCGATCAATCAGTCCATCTCTGACCTCCCCCCTCAAAGCTCCTGACTCCTTAGCTTTATAATGATACCGTGGGTTCAAAAAATACCCAGCTGCATGTATAGGGCGATGGAGTTGATTGTTCCATCTTTCATCAATTATTGCCCAAATGGGCCCATACTTTGCCACTCTATCCTTGTATACTGCCTTTATGTGCTCCTTTGCTTGATCCATTGCCTCATAAATGAAGCCCATAGCCAACCTTTCCCCATCCACAAAGCGCAACACCTTAACTAGTGGCTCGGCAAGCTTCACAATCTCTGCTGCCTTTCTCCAAAAAGTTTCATCATAGACTTTCCTTTTCAATTCTTTGCCTTCCAGTTTGTTAGACCAATTGCTTTGATTCCATTCATCACTGGAAAACATCTTTTGCAAGTTTCTATGTTGGGAAAGCATAGGTTGCAATGTCAAAAAATGTGTAGCAAATCTAGTGATGGCAGGCCTAATAATATCCTTGCCCCAGTGTGTTTCCTCATGAGGCTCAAAATCAACGTATGATTGTAGATAAATTTTCTTATGGTTTTGGCATGATCTATAGTGTTTTTGACCCAATCCAATTTTCCAATATCCTCAAGCATGAGGTCTATGCAATGTGCAGCGCATGGGGTCCAAAAGATGGTCTTGTGTTTTTCCTCTAACAGTTTACCAGCAAGAACATAGTTAGAGGCATTATCTGTGATGATTTGAACAACATTAGCCACCCCCACCTCCTCAACACCCTGATCCAATAGCTGAAACAGCAAGTGGCCATCTTTTACCTTATCAGATGCATCAACTAATTTTAAAAACATGGTTCCCTGTGGGCAGAAGACAAGAAAGTTTATGATGGTACGGTTTCTTTGATCAGTCCATCCATCTTACATGATGGTACACCCTGTTCTTGCCCATGAGTTCTTGAACTCTTGCAAATACTCATTAATGGATTGAATTTCTTTCTGCAAATGAAACCCCCTTAGCTCATGCATAGTAGGGCCTTTGAAACCTTTTCCAGTAGCATCTATGGCATCAAACATAGGCTCATAATATGGTGAACGAGCAGCATTAAAGGGGATATCAACATCATACCACCATCTAGCTATGTACTCACAAGCAGTCTCCCTCAATTCTTTCTTCCAATGGTCATCTAAAGTGGGCTGCATTTGAGTTTTACTAACTTCAGGACCATGTGCATCTGATGGAAAGGAGGGAGTGAAATAACTTTTGATAGTCACATCACCCTTTTTCAGTCTACCCTTTCCCTTATCTTGAACAGAACCAAAAGAGGGAGGAACATATCGGAAAGGATTGGATGCATCGGTTTGAGGGATAGAGGAAGAACCCTCAAAATCATAATGGGGGTTGGCAGCCATCATTTTTTATATCTCCCTCTTCCTCCCAATTTGAGCCTGTATGTCTTTTTGCCTAGCCTTATCTTCTTTAAATTTCTCTATGCTGGCCAACAAATTCTTCCTAATCTCCCCAATTTCTGGTGAAGTACATGGGGTAATTTGGCCTCTAATCCCTGCCAAGTGTTGCTTCAGCCTATTAATGCTCCCTGGACCTTCCTTAATTTTCCTATGGCAAAATTTGCATTGCATTTGACTATCAACCATTTCAACATATGCCCAAGCAGGATCTCTTGCTTTAGGTGCCATTTTTTGAATAGGAAATGAAAGCAAACAATCTGAAAATGAAAAAAAAAAACCTTGATTCAATGTTCATTTATTTGACAAAAAACACTCTCTAAGCTTTCTAGATATGCACCTAAAATTTACTAAGCAAAAATAGATTTATAGAGGTGAAAAAAAATACCTCCAGGCACAAACTGCCTCCTCAAGCTTGCTCCAAGAATCAGCTCCTCAATGCTGCTCCAAATGGCTGCCCAAGAAGCTCCTCACTCCAGCTACAATGCTCCTCCAAGACTCCTCACTGCTGCTCCAAAACAAGCTCAAGAACTGCTCACTAACTCTCAAAGAAGACTCTCACTCAAATGCATAAGATTGCTGTGGGAGAATGAGAGCACTTGGGTGTGTTAAATAGGGTTTGGGAGGGGGATATGGACCCCAAACTACAATTAGCAATATCATAATACTGTTTGAACTCCAAAATAACCATCAAACGAATTTAAAATCCATAAAATATCAGTTAAATGGTTGCGTTTGCGTCCGGGTTCTGTGCCACATTGACTCGGCCGTTTCATAGCGGAAACGGTCCGTTTCGGCCAAGTCATTCAATGACTCGGCCGAGTCATTGCTGACTCAGCCTTCCGAACCAAGTTAACCACCGTTTCCATGTGGAGGCCAACGAAACGGATCAACTCGGCCGAGTCAATGTTGACTCGGCCGTTTCTTAAAACAATGCTCCCAACTCTAGCAATTCTCCTCAAATGGCCCTCCAAATGATCTCCCAGCCTCCCAACTCCAAACTCCCTCGGATGGTGCTACCCCAAACAGTCTCACTCCAATGACTACGCAATCATGGAAGAGATGACACAGTCCTGCATGTGATGAATGAGAGCTACTTGTAGGATGGCCCTCTTGTCTACAGCTGCACTCTGCACTCCTGGAAATGATGAAGGATGCTCATGTCTCCCCAACTTCCCGGAGTGCCTCACACTGTGACTGTGCAATCCCTGCACTATTGTTACTCCACCTTTTGTTGGTACTTGACTTACAGCTGTTGTAACTCGTCTCCCTGCTGCTGCTACGAACTGAGATGAAGAAGAACTCTCTTCTAGGGCTGGCACTCAAAGTCCACCGAAGCAAGGGTTGAGATCTCCACTTGAAGACACTCGTGTGCTAAACAGCATAGTAACCGAGCTAAGTAGCTCGAGCAACTAAGATTGAGTTCAATATGTCAAAAGATACCAAATGAGGTTGAACCTCCTCTATTTATAATTTGCAAGCCTCTTTTCCCATGTGGGCCTCCTCCATCTAGCAATTCGACTTTCCCTCCTTAGTCATTCGAACTTTCGACTAAGGTGGTGCGTATTTCGTCATGTGGATGGTACCCACGCTATGCTAACAAAACATTGCGGCCCCTTTTTCCTTCCTAAGTCTTTCCCAAAAATCACATGGGACCCATGGCCTCCAAAATTGTCAAAATTGTAGAAAAAATAAACCTATAACAATTTAATTTTGAAAGGGACATTACAGTCCTCCCCTCCCAAATGTTGCTTGTCCCCAAGCAACTTTAGCACCAAATGCTCACATATGTGTTCACCCTCCCAGGTGGCATCGTCATCCGGAAAGTTCCTCTAATGCACCAAAAATCGCTTGTCCTCCAGCAATAACTGAACAAGCACCTCCTCTGTCTACTGATTACCCTTATCACCATTAGTAATATCGGGGTCCCAAACGTCTCGCTGAGTCATCCTAGGTCCCTATAATGTCCTGACATGAAAGAACCCCTCAATACCAAGATCCCAATCCATCTTGTCCCACCTGAAGCTCCCCTCACTCCACTCACTATCCTATCCGGTGTAAATACCAGAAGTCCTCCACGCCATCGGTGACTCGCTAAAGCCCAAAGGAAGACCTGACTGACCTCCCCCTGTTGCAGTCGGCCAACCCCTAATGGTCGCTGAGCTATCTAATATGGTGATGTCCGAGTCCCATGCTAGCCATAGAAGGGTGCCACCATGTTGTTTGCACCACTCTGGCTCTAGCTGACTGCCTATCGTGCGTATAATGTATTCTCCTCTCTTGGAACTCGATGGTGGAATATTGAAAGAGGCGAGACACATCCTGCATCGACATCTCCATGATGCCAAAGTCTACCCATCTAAATCTAACTCTAAACCAGTGCAGCCACAAAGAAAGCCTGCCCCGCCATCCGATGAAGGCCACTGTGTACCCCATGTGCCAATCCTAGATTGAACTAGACTACTCCCTGCCATGACTCCGACCATCAAGAGATAGAGTGATCTATCAATCAACCGAATCCATGCATCCCCTAGTTGGACCTCCTGCAACATAGCTCTAACAACTACAGGAATCCATCCATGCCTCATCTCTTCCCTGCATGTGATCAATATATAGGCTCCATATATCGGGGGCTAATCTGATACATGCTAAGCTTACCTGTGCCTGCCACTGTGTAGTACCAATGATCGCTAGAAGCACATGTGCCAAATAACTACCCCCTGAATCGACTCAAGGTATGCGGATCCCTCTTCTCCCTGCCAACCATCTCCCTTAGGTTTGCCATCCGCCCTCTCCATAGTGTGCCAATATAAGGTCTGGAGCCCAAACACATATTGGGAAACTACCTCAGTCATACCCGATATCCTCTGCTCAAGCTTGGTCCCGACATGCCCTGAGAAAAGAGTGACACATGTCTCCCACGTGACTAGCTCCCTAGATGTAGGCTCAGTGATGAACAAGAAGCCACCCCTGCAAATGATCACCTCATCCCCCAACCTTTGGCTGTCAATTGACGCACCAACCCAATACCATTGTTGAAAAGTCTCCCCCCTAATGCGTCGAGTGTCACCCAAATATCTCGAGTGAGCTCTTCGTCTCTCGCTGCTCATGCCTAGAGTGCAGAAGTCGACAGCAAAATCGACTGCGCCCGTGAGGGATGTAGAAGAGGGTCAAGCGTGTGAGTCCCCATGGATATCATCAAGTATCGCTCATTTGTGTCCCCATCAATCTTGGGTGAACTACGCCCAAAGGTATGCCTGGTGTTTCCGTCTAAGGGCCTCTCTAGAGGCAACACTCCCAGACCTCGCTGTGCAGCACTATACAACCCTGCATACCACCGACCATCCCAGTACTCCTGGACATACCACTGTACACTACGACCTATCCCTATACACCGTTGGATACCCTCGGTAATGGCTATGTTATCCTATACTAACCAGTGTCCCTCCTGTGTCACTGTACCTGTCACTCCCCGCATGTACTCAATGCGATGTGAGACACTCACACTCCACAACACACTTCAACATATTACGACACACCCCCATGTGTCTCTATGCCCAGCTGCAGACCACTGCTCCAAGCTAGATGCTCCTACCCATCCCTGAATGAGATGGCCTAAAGCTGTGTCCATATGCGTCGGCACGCATCCAACCTGTATCATCACCTCCATTGTCGCATCACCATGCTCTCCGATGAGGGGACCTCCCCTCCAAGTCCTCCCTGAGGGACCCAAGAAGTGAATCTCCCCAAGTGTCGGCAACGATGCCACCGCTTCTCTACTCCTCTGTGTCCCACACAAATGTGAAGAATTCCCAACTCCATACAAGGCACCTTCTAGTGGTCTGCCAATGCCACCTCCTCCAACAAACTCTTGTTAGAGTATGTTGATCACCCAGTGATCCTGTGTACAAATGCCATACCAAGACAACCAAAAGAGTCTGTCCATAAACTGGTTGGCCACTGGTGCTAACCAGGACTCCCCTAGCGAATGTGCACGCTCAATTGCTAGGTCAATTGTACCATCCAAGTTGTAGTCAACCGACATACCTAGGAAATGATAGGTAATCCCACCGAGAACCCAATGCCAGTCTGTGTTGTCGGTATCCCCAGTGCCTGGAAGCTCCTGCTGAGCTACACCAAGGTCCACTACCATCTCCATAGCCCACTCCACCGGGTACCAACTCAGAATCTCTCGCCACCCAACCCCAAGAGAGGGGTCGAATGCATGAACTCCTGCACATAGAACAACCCCAGCATGCAGGTGTTGCATCCTATGCAACTCAGCTCATCTCATCTCGCTATCTTGGTCAATACATAAAATTTGACTAGGTAGTTCTGTCTCTCTTTGTCCAATGGGCTAAGGTAACCCTACAGTGCTGCCAGACCCATCTATGTATGCCCAAAGAGGGCTGCTCTCACGCGCCAACGTGCAATCCAGCTGCACCAGTAGGGAATCCAACTGCTCCCCAACGTGAGCCTATTTGGCCGTGGACTCAGCACAAACTGCTCTCATGCCCTCCAGCTCCTCGTTCTGCTGTAGAATAACCTCATGCACTAATACGACCTTCCTTTTTAATGTTAGAAGGTCAGCCTGAAACTGGTGGAACTGTCGTGGGCATCTATCGCCTATAAACTCGGTCACAGCTCCAGATACCTCAACAACTGTTGGCATCTCCCCCATGGATGGCTCCTCCTCAACAAATGGCTCTATGTGTGTAGGCTCTATCTTCTCCACCAAGGTGTCAATTGTGACTATCAAAGTGGTCTCTAATAAAGGTGACTCCTGTGCCACATCGAATATATCGATGTGCTCTTCACCATCCTGTGGGCTCTCAACATCATGCTCAACCCCTCCTCAAGCTCCTGATATCTAAAGTCGGGTCTCCACCAGCAAAAGCGCCCCCTGATCTCACCCTCTAACTGTCTATGTCCTTCCTGCTCCTTTTCAGGAGATATGGTACCCTAATTTGGTAGACTTTCCCCACATGATATAGATGGATGCACCCCCACAAACTGCTCACCTCTAACATCTCTGTCGTAAGGGTGAGGATGGGTTTGGTCTATCACCCTCCTCAACTAGGCCAACCGCTCATCGTCCCAATGAATTCTCCTCCAAAATTTCTGCATACTAGATTTCCTTTGAGCCATGGGTTTGTCTCTGGTTTCACCTGTCACTTTGCACTCATACCCAAATCTTTCATGATCTTATAGCTAGTTTCCCACAACTGGGCGAAGATCATGCTCTGATACCACTGCAATGTTCCAAACTAGGAAAAATAGTCCTATGCAAACCAAACAATAAAAGCAACACCATAAAATTGAAACATTTAGTGCACACCCATAAAAAGTCCAGGAATAACCAACAGCTGAGCCATTTTATTATAATCTGGGAGAAAAGTACAATAATGTGGAAGTGGTGCACATGGGCTTGCCCGAATGGCAAGCGTGATCAAGCCCAGGTGGTAACATGTCAAGCCCAGATGGCACAAATAACTGCTGCAATGATGCCCTGCATTGCCCTTGTGAACCTGTGATATCTGCTGCAAATATGTTGCTGGAAACCCCACCTCTAGTACTCAAAAAATTACGGGAAATTGACATCGGCCTCTCTACCAAATACCCAGAATAACCCACGAAGGAATTGGCCAAATTTTGCAGGAAACCCCACCTTTGGTACTCAGAAAATTACAGGAAATTAACACCGGCCTCTCCACCAAATACCCAGAATAACCCATGAAGGAATTGGCCAAATGTTGACCTCGAAATTTTGGCCCAAATTCCTCTTAACTCCTCTAGTTGTTGGCTGAGTTGGGACCATTGTTTGACTCCTTAGATAGGCTCAGAAAATTCTATAAAATTAGAAGTTTGATCCTTGCCCAAAACCCTGAAAAACCCAGAAAGGATTTTCCTTGGTTCTAACCTTCAAAAATTGACCCTTCATAGCTTGGCCCTCCTCCAATTTCGAAATTTGTTGTTGTGACTGATCCTGTCAATCTTTGCTCTCCCAACTCCAACTATCTCCCTCAAATGGCCCTCCAAATGATCTCCCAGCTCCAAAATCCCCCAGATGGTGCTACCCCAAAGAGTCTCACTCCAATGACTGCGCAGTCATGGAGGAGATGATGCAATCCTACGTGTGATGAAATGAGAGCTACTTGTAGGATGGCCCTCTTGTCTATAGCTGCTATCTACACTCCTGGAAATGATGAAGGATGCTCATGTCTCCCAAATTTCCCAGAGTGCCTCACGTTGTGACTGCACAATCCCTGCACTGTTGTTACTCCAACTATTGTTGGTACTCGACTCGCAGTTGTTGTAACTCGTCTCCCTGCTACTGCTACGAACTGAGATGAAGAAGAACTCCCTTCTAGGGCTGGCACTCAAAGTCCATCAAAGCAAGGGTTGAGGTCTCCACTCGGAGACACTCGTGTTCTAAACAGCAAAGTAACCCGACTAAGCAGCGCGAGCAACTAATGATTGAGTTCAGTATGTCAAAAGATACCAAATGAGGCTGAGCCTCCTCTATTTATAATTTGTGGGCCTATTTTCCCATGTGGGCCCCCTCCAACTAGCAATTTGACTTTCCCTCCTTAGTCATTTGAACTTCCCTCTAAGGTGGTGCGTATTTCCTCATGTGGATGGCCCCCACGCTATACCAACAAAACATTTCGGCCCCTTTTTCCTTCCTAAGTCTTTTCTAAAAATCACATGGGTCCCATGGCCTCCAAAATTGTCGAAATTGTAGAATAAATAAACCTGTAACAATTTAATTTTGGAAGGGACATTACACCTTGAGGCTTGTATACTTGTAGTTGTTTTGTATTTGCTATTTCTATTTGCCATTGGCATTGCACTACCTATGTAACACATTTTGATTTTGATGACTTAATGAGAAAACTACAGTAACTTTATCTTACTATCTTGTCTTTCTCCCATTGGATCATTGATGAATTGAATATGTATTATCATTTATCATTTATGTCACAATTGTATTTGTATGCATAATGTTAATTTGTAAATCTTGCATCTAGATGAAGATCTGTTTAAAATCAATGGATTTGTATCATTAACGAGAATTTGTGGAAGAAATATCTAATTTTTAATATATAAATATACATTTTTTAAATATATATATATATATAACGAATCCGAACGTGTCTGGTTCTAGGGGGTCAATGTGTGCTTATGCAATAGTCAAATCCCTATATCCATCAAATCCTAAATCATCGTGTCAGGTGACTTAGGAAATTAATTAGCCAAAAATTGTCAAAAATAAAATGAAGGGAAAGATTAATTACCCTCCAAGTGTAAAAATTAGTGAGGCTATTTTCAAAGGAAAAAATTCAAATAAAAGATAAAAGGCTTCATTTCCAAGGCAGGATGGCCCACTCAAAAAATTCGTTGGACCTAGAAAGGCTACTTTCCCAGCAATTCGAAATTTTCAGACCAAGCAATTGATTATTTTGCACAAGTAACGATAATTCTATTTTTTTAAGATTCTCCAGTGGTCCAAAAGTCAAATTTGATCCCTCCAGCCCAGTAAACAAGGAAGATCGAATTCTTTTGGAGATTTGTGCCAACTAATCAAGAGTTCGAAATTTTTTACTAGGATCAAGCCATGGATCAAGCTACTAGCTGTTATTTTCCACTTGTAGGGGTTAATCCCTCTCATTTTGTATATAAGAACACTCTTTAGCTCCTCATGGTAACTTCATCTGGCGATGTACTGAGCTAAGCTCTGTTGGATTTCTTTTGATAATAAAGCATAAGTCTTTGGGGTTTCAATTCAAGGTGTCTCTCTCTCAATGATTTATGGTATGTGTTGAATGGTTTTAATGCTCTAATGGTTTACTATTGAATATTGTTATTTCAATAGCCAATAGTTGGATCATCTATTAGCACATGTATCTTGCTTTAGCTATCTCCAAGGAGCTGATACTCGTATGGAAACAAACTAGAGAGCATCTGGTTATGACTTCACAAATTAACAAAGGAAGTTAGGAATTGTGAAAATTTCTAAATAGAAATCCAACTGCAATGATTAATATTATTTCTTCTACTTATCAACTCATAAATAAGTTATTCATAGTGTTCTTACGAAAAATATCGAAATAAATTCTACAGCAGCCTTCACAATTAAAATACTGTGGAAAGTAAATGCAAAGAAAAATATTGGCGCAAATACAACCTCAATGACAGTTATTTTTGGACAATCGTCCCCGGAAAAACCCAATGTGGGAAAACCAGTGCGGCAGATCAGGGTTTCTTTATTATTCTTTAGCAAAAATCTCATGTACAAGTTACAACCAGCAAAATAGAATAGGATTCTCTATGAGAAAATTTATAGACGCTTCCTGGCAAGTTTCTGATCCAGGAGAAGTGCTCCTCTTCCCTCTACGTCTCACTGTGTCCCAGCGTCAATTTTCCCACACTATCCAAGCGTCAAACTACCCCTGCATTGTCTCTCCCTGAGTCACAGCTTCTACGTTGTCCTCCCTCTGATTTGCATCTTCTTCCCTTGCACTCCCGACTAATGCTAATTACCCACACTCTCTTTTCCACCTGCAACTATCCCTCTGATTCGATTTTCTCTTGTCGAACTTCAACCAGTGAGAAAATCGATCTTACTCGGGCAACTGAGTATCTTTCTCTTGTATATTCTCTAAGTGCCCATCAAGCCTTCTCTTATAATCCTCTCGTTGATCAATCAATGGCCGAGATTAGATCCTAATCAATGGCAAGGATCATATTGACTTGATCTCCACCTTCTTCTAGAAGTTTCACCCACAATTTAGATTAATACCCATTAATTATTTTAATTTCCTAAGTTTAGACTTAGGGTCCCATTAAAAATAATTAATTTTTTTAATAAAACTGTCTCCGGGTGAAATTTCCCAAAATGATTTAGGGTATTGGAGAATGCATGTGTCTAAGCCTCTCTGCAAAATTTGAGACTTAGATCACATTCGACACTACCAAAAATCAACATTCCCTCTTAGCGAGGAATGTGCTCTAGTAATGCAACCTGTTGAAATCACCCTTTTCTGTAACATCTCCCTCTGCGCTTGTTGATGTCCAACATCCTTCCCACCAACTACTGCTCAAATGTTGCATTTGTATCGCTGCTGACCTTGCCACTTGTCAACACTGCATCCATACTGCAACTCCATTTGCCACTGTAACTGAGAAATCACCTGTTTCTACTACTGAAATGGATTCTCTACCATACCCATCTGCTCTTTGAACTAAATGAACTTATCTCTTCCTAGAGCCTTTGTGAGTATGTTTGCTACCTGATCTCCTGTGGAGACATACTATAGTTGTACTACCCTACCCTGAACACGGTCTTTGATAAAGTGACATCTGATATCAATGTGTTTCGACCGATCATGAAATATTGGATTCTCAGAGAGTTTGATACAACTTTGATTATCACAGTAAACCTTGGTCACTTCCATCCATTTTCGGAACAAACTCACACGCAGTTTTCTAAGCCATATAGCTTTGCATGTCGCTGTGTTGGCTGCCATATATTCTGCTTCTGCTAAGCTCAAAGCTACCGAATTCTACTTCCTAATGCACCAAGATATCATCCCTAATGCAACATTGAAGCGGTACCCCAAGGTACTTTTTCGGTCTACTGAACTACCTGCCCAATCTGCATCTGTGAACCCATTCAATCTGATGTCCTCCCCTCGAGAGTATTTCAACCCATATCCGATTGTTCCACTCACATACCTAAGAATGTGTCTAGCTACCGCCCAATGCACCCTTTTTGGTTCCACCATGAACTGACTAAGAGTGTTGACAACAAAGAAAATGTCTGGCCTAGTGTTGACCAGATACATGAGTAACCAAATGAGCTGCCTGTACAAGGTGGGGTCCACTTCCTTGTCTCCTGATGCATCTATTTTCTTCCAGTTGGGGATCATGGGAGTAGCCATGGGTCGACAATCCTATATTTTGAATCTCTTTAGAACCTCTGTAGCATATCTTCCTTGCCCAAGGAAGATCTCCCCATTCTTTTGCCAAACTTCCAACCCTAGAAAATAATGCATCAACCCCATATCCTTCATGTTGAATTCAGCTTCAAGATTCTTCTTGCAATCCTGTATAAGCCAATCATGTATGAGCCTGAATGACCCTAATAAAAACAAGTCATCCACATATAGTACCAGAATAAGTGGCCCATTCTCTACCATCATATAGTAGAGATTGGGATCAGCGTCACTTTTGACAAATCACAACTGTTGTAAGTAACTACCAATCCAACGATACCATGCTCTGGGTGCCTGCTTCGGCCCATACAGGTCTTTCATTAATCTGCAAACATGAGTTCTCTTCTCATGAGTTTCAAAGCCTTCAGGTTGTTCTATATACACCTCCTCTTCTATCACCCCGTTCAAGAATGTTGTCTTGACATCCATCTGGTGAATCTCCCATCCCATTTGAGCTGCTAGGGAAATAACGGATCTGATAGAGGTGTAACAAAAAACTGGGGTGAAGGTCTCTTCATAGTCTATTCCTTCTTTCTGAGCATACCCCTTTGCCACAGACCTAGCCTTGTACTTCTCTATATTGCCATCTGCAACATTCTTGATCTTGTAGATCCATCTTGATCCTACAACTGATCTATCCTCTAGTCTAAGTACTACTTCCCAAACATCATTCGTCATGATAGAGTTGTACTCTTCTACCATGATATCCACCCAAACTTGGTGTTGAATGACTTCCTAAAAGCTAGAGGGTTCTTCAACCTGAGCTACCAATGCTTGGTAGCTATCAGGTTGTCTACACTGCCTTTTCTCGGTAATAGGAACTCCAACAAACTCCTCTGCGTCCCTCAGTGTCTGTCGTACTTCTTCGTTGGTTCTACAATAGGTGGTGGGATGGTCAATCAACTCCTCCTCCTGATCCTGTTGTTCCATTTATTGAGAACTATCTGGATTTCCTCCTTCTGAGGAAATACTAGTATTGGTCACTGTACTTGATCTAGGTGTTTGTCGCCCTGCGTGTCCTCCTTGTTGCCCGTGTTGCTCCTGGACTAGTGAAACATCTACTAACTAACCTTCTGCTGGCATCTCTCGAGATTTCCTGAAAGCTCTATCCTCCATCAACTTTGCATCCCATCTCACTACAATCTTCCTACTGCTAGGTGTTGATCTAAAGATGATCTGAGGTTGTCATTGATGTCAACCCAAGCAGCACCAGGGGCTACCCTGATCTTGCAGGGGAATTTTCACTTGACAACTTACTCTATTTTGAGTCAAGGATCTTGTAGATAGATTCTACTCGTCGAGATGTTTCCATTGATATATGGCACGCCAAGTAATTCTTCATGATTTGAGAGATATTCAAGTTTGAAGTTAGTAACCCCAGTTAGTGGGCTAAAACCATAATTGGTTTTGGTCATTGAATAGTCATTAATTAATAATTTTTTAAGCTCCTAAAATCCCTCCAATAGTCTCTACAGAAGCCTCTCTCAACTCTATAAAAAGAAATCTCATATATCCTCCAAATGCAGTGATCGTGGCATTTTCACTATAACTTCATTTCTGCGAAGTCTTAGATTCTGAAATGAAAACCCATTTGATCCACAATCCTAATGAACGTCATGACCGAATTTCAGATATTGGTTCGCTACATTTTCGGTGATCATGATCTATGGAAGTTAGGGATTTTTGTAGGCTCTCGAATTTCATCTCAAAGAAGTGACCTTGGGATAATCATCATAACTCTCTCTCTCTGAGAAGAGGATTAGAATTCTGTAAAAAGTGGCGGATAGTGTATAGACTGTAGTTTTCTGTGTATCAATTTCAAAGCCGAAGGAGGAAACAGTGACACATGGCACGCCAAACAAGTTCGCTCTACTGAACTAGTCCATAATTAAGACATTGTGAGAGATTGGGCATAACTTTGTCTTGAAGAGTCCAAATCGGGTCAGCCCTGTGGCATTGGAAAGAAGACTCAAAGGGATACTACAGGACCGAAGATCACATATTGGGGATCTGAAATCACAGAGATGCAACAGATTAAATATTGTGCTCCTAGAAGGCGAGAAAAACTATCAAGTGTTGTCAAGGAGTGCAAAGGACCAGACTTTCTAGGGCAGCAAAGAGCAAGGTGCAACAAAATGATGCAACAGAGGTAAGCTACAGGTAAGTATCTTCTGTATATGCATGTTCATTTCTTAATTGCATTAGGTTCTTTGTATACTAATTTGTTGTTTTTGTTTAGCACTAACATATGCTCTGCGGGATGAGGTAAGTTTTGCTATTATCATGTCATGGGTATTTCCTTGAAGACTTTTTATGGGTATTATATATTCATCAAGAGAAGACTCAATGCATAATCTAATGTTCTGAACAGTGAGAAAGGGTAGCATGACAAGAGTAGCAATCAAGGTGCAGAACAGCAACAAGAAGTTCACCATATGAAGTCTTCAAGTGGGAAGCATTGCATACAATCATTGTAAAAGTATCATTGTACAGTGTCATTGTAAAAGCATCATTGTATAAGTTGTACAAGTGTCTATCTGCCAAGAGTTGAAGAGGCAGTGTTGGGAGGTCTAGGATCATCATTTGGTGGTTGTGTCATAGTTAGGGTTATGGTCTAGCGTGTCTTCTTCTACTACATCATTCTATATCATTGTAAAGTGGTCCATTTTCCCTGGTACAGGAGTCGACTCTTCTTTTATTCTTCTATAGGGTGGTAGGATGGTGCTAGGCTGGTGCATGAAGTCACCAATAGGTTCAAGCCTGTGAAAACTTTAGGGTGGTAGGGTGGTACTAGGGTGAGTTGTAGCTCATTGGGTGTTGGGGCATCTATTCAGTTGACTACTAAAGAATCTCAGGCGTTGGAGCGTTCATCCAGTGGGAGCTGGAGAGAATGCTTTTCTAGAATTCTAGGAAGTTGTTGCTTTCATTTCAGTTGGGGCTGAAGATTAAAGAATTTATTAGAAAAGCATTCAGTGGTTTTGACCCGGAGGGGGTTTTCCACCTAAAATCTTTGTGCCTCCTGGATTCTTTTATTTACTATTATTACTACATAAATGTTAATAACAATTGAAGATTAACTAATGCTCTGAAAAGATTTAAAAGTGTTAATTGTTAAGGAATAGTGATTCACCACCCCCCCAATATTTTCCAACAATATGAATGTAGATTATTTATGCCTTTGAGGTCTCGCTACATCCTACAAGATACCCCTTTTCTGCAGTCTGATTCAGTTTAATGCGCTTCTCGTCTGGAATGTGACAATATGCCATGCTTCCGAATATCCTGAGATGACTGACTTCCGGCTTCTTCCCTATGAAGACTCCTTCGGGTGTTTTCTTGCCAATGCTCTATGAGGAGTTCTATTCTGGATATACATCGTTGTGTTGCAAGCTTCTGCCCATAAAAACTTAGGTAGATCCTGACCATACAACATAGTTTTGATTGCCCCAACAATAGTTCTATTTTTCCGCTCTGCTACTCCATTATGCTCCAGATTATATGGAATTGTCCACTCTCTTTTGATGCCCTCCTTTGAGCATAAATTTCTGAATTCTCCACTATCATCTGAACGCAATACCTTTATCTTTTTCCCTGTCATATTTTCAACGAGATCCTTAAACTCTCTGAATCGATCAAAGGCCTCGTCCTTAGTCGTTAAGAAATAGATCCAAGTTTTTCTAGAGTGATCATCAATAAAAGTTTTTCTGGAGTACATTTCATTTTGTTTCCCATAGTAATCTGGAAGTCCATTTGTTCTTCTTGATAGCTCGAGAAATGTTCTTATACTCCAGTCATATGAGCTGAAGCCCCGTTATCAATGTACCAAACATCTGTTGACGCTGAATTTGCTAGGCATGCAAATTCTTCTTCTAATCTGGTATACAATTCCGAGACACGTTGAGTATCCATCTTTGTGCTATTTTCAACCGATTTCTGACGCTACCTTGCCACAGCAACTGCTACAAGAAAAAAAACTACGTCCCACTTGAGAAACCCCTCTTTGCTTAATCTTCTATTGTGTTGTTCCTTCTTCCGCTGACAAATTTCGATCGGGAAATCTTACCTCTCTATCGACTCACTCAGAGAGAGCTTTACCACTAAAATCTAGTCCTCCTGGCTTGCACTGCGCAAACCCCTCGGGGTTTCGAATTACTGCCCCTATAGGAATTTCGAATTCTTTTCTTCCTTCAACATTGGGTCTTCTGACTCTTTTCTTGTTGCTTTACCTCGGCTCCGATACCATGTGAAAAATTCTAAATAGAAATCCAACTGCAATGATTAATACTATTTCCAGTGTTTGATGGAGACGCGTCCCCCAAGGTCAAGTGCACGCACCCGGGAAGGGAAGTCTACTGGGGGTGTGTTTCCCCACGCACCCTTTTTGGGGATTCTTGGGGAAAAGCAATGGAGTGTGTTTCCCCAGTGTGGGGGACGAGACTCCCCAAAAGGGGTGTGTTTGGGCGTCCCCCCTCAAAAACTTCAGTGTCTAGTATATAGTATATGGTAATATACTAGTATGTTTTGCTTTCAATTTAGATTCTAGAATGATGAAGGATAAATTTAATTTTTAAATCAATGTATATTGTAGAATGATGAATGATATGGATCAATGTATTTGAATATTTCATTGTTGAATTTTTTAATTGAATCTCATGGTATGGATGAATAATGAGCATGTCATATGAATGATGTATGTATCAAAATGAATAATGAGGATGGATCAATGTATGTCATTATTTAATTCAATTATGAATTTAAATTTTCTGTGTGGATCAAATTTCAATTTTTAATGTATTGGTATCCATATTACTATTAGTCTATTTAATATTTATGCTTTCAATATTGAACAATGAATATGAACTTGAACTTTATATATATATATATATATATATATATATTATATAAAATTATATACCACGAAGTCCCCCCACACCCTCAAAATTTCCCTAAAATTTGAGGGTACTCCCACACGTCCCCCTTATGTGTTTCCCCGCACCCACGTCTCCCCACACTGGAGTCTTGGTGGAACATTGATTATTTCTTCTACTTATCAACTCAGAAATAAGTTATTCACAGTGTTCTTAAGAACACTGACAAATATCGAAATAAATTCTACTGCAGCCTTCACAATTATTATACTGCGAAAAGTAAATGAAAAGAAAAATACTAGCACAAATACAACCAAAATGATAGTTATTTTTGGACAATCGTCCCCAGAAAAACCCAATGTGGGAAAACTGGCGCAACAAATGAGGGTTTCTTATTCTTCTTCAGCATAAATCTCATGTACAAGTTACAACCAGTAGAATAGAATAGGATTCTCTATGAGAAAATTTACAGACACTTCCTGACAAGTTTCTGATCCAAGAGAAGTGCTCCTCTTCCCTTTGTGTCTCATTGCCTCCCAGCGTCAACTTTCCCACGATGTCCCAGTGTCATAACTGCCCCACGCAGTCCCAGCATCAAAATGCCCCTGCGTTGCCTCTCCCTGCGTCACAGCTTCTACATTGTCCTCCCTTTGATCTGCGTCATCTTCCCCTACACTCTCGATTGATGCTAATTATCTCACTCTCTTTTCCATCTACAACTCTCCCTTTGATTCAATTTTCTCTTGCTAAACTTCAACCAGTGAGAATCGATCTTGCTCGAGCAACTGAGTATCTGCCTCTGGTGTATTCTCCAAGTGCCCATCAAGCCTTCTCTGATAATCCTCTCGTTGATCAATCTATTGACACCTAATCATCAAGATTGGGTGAATAACTGAAATTGATGTAAATAAATAATAGAAAATATGAATAGTCACTGGGAGATGAAATGAATAGTGTCTCCTTCATGTATATAATAAAGACCAACCTAAATGAATACCAATGAATTCTTTTTGAGGAGTTACTGCCTAGTCTGACATGGTATCAGAGCAAGTGCCATCTTTGGCTTCCCTCTACTTTGTAACTCCCTATTCTGCATATGTTCTGCTTTGCATACAAAACACTGCACTCTGTCTTTTATTCATATTCATATTCACCTGCATATAAAAGTGTTGCTCCTCTGCTTTGCACTGACATATAATAGGTTGCTCATTTCCCATATAATACGCTGCCCATGGTAAACGTTGTGGTACTCCGCTGAGGGTGTCAGTTGCCTGAAGCCTACTCCATGCACAGTATATGTTTTATTCTTGTAGTGAATAGTCCGCCCTCCAAACCGTTTGGTATAGTCTGCCCTGCAAACCGTTCTGTTGGGTGCCAGTATACGTTTTATTCTTGCAGTGAATAGTTCGCCCTCCAAACCATTTGGTATAGTCCGACCTCCAAACGGTTTTGTTGGGTGAATATCGCTAGACGAGCATAGTTACAATGTCTACCTTTCATAGACCTTTTCTTCCAGATTTCTCAATCCTTCCTAGCGCCACATTGCAATGGCGTTCGTATCGTTTCTATGTTATGTCGAATCAGCGTAGTTTGTGAAATTTGTGGTGAGGAAAATGTCGAGAAATCGCCAAAGGTGCTATCGATCTCACCAGAGAGATTACTTCTAAATTTGGTCCTCTTAGCCCTTTCTTCAACACTTTAGGGTTGTGATTTGTATCATGGGGTAGGGGTTTCGTTCTCGATGGCCATGGTCCAAGAGTGTTCTTGTCCTGAAAATTCTCTAATCCATCCTCTGTTCCTCTAGTCTGCACTGACTCCATTGTCCTCACTAAGCCAGAAACTCCAAATGCAGCTTCACTTCATTACATGAAAACGCTCAAATGCGTTTAATCACGCCATTATCTGTATTTAGCCAAATTTCTCATATATATAAGTGCAGTGAAGAGCGTGATAGTGGAGCGTGATCAGCACACTTAACTATAACTGCATGCGGTGAAGAGCGTGATAGTGGAGCGTGATCAGCACACTTAACTATAACTGCATGCGGTGAAGAGCGTGATAATATATATTGCCCAAGATGGTGTTGGTGGCGACAACAACGGCAGTGGAGGCAGTTGTATTAGTGCGATGTCAAGGTGTAAATGGTATCAAAGCGTAAAGCATAGGATTTGAGCTTTCATGCATCTGACCACTCACTTATGAGAAAAGCATCCGTCCAAGCTTTTTTTGGCAAATTCCGATTTACATCAGAATTCAACTTATGATAGGTGTTCTTTCGCTTTTGAGCAGTTGATATTGTTTATCTAGAATTGCAACCATATTCTAATGCAAAAAAAATGGTGATATTCTATATGGATAGAATACAGTTTTACTCTTTGTATATTAAATCAATTTCTTACCTAATCAAGAAGGAAGAATAAGGTTGTATTATTCTAAAGCACATTTCTTGCCAGCAGAAGTTTTTTTTTTACAGTATAAGATTTTACAATGCATTCAATCATATCCATTGTGGGAATAGTTCTCAGTGCAAGGAGAATCATCCTGAGTGGTCTCGGATGATAAAACACACCCTCATTTTCAATGAGTTGTGGAAAGGAGTGTGTGTTGGAGACGAAGACAAAGAGCCAAAACAACCTACCTCAGACAAAGAGTTCACCATTTGGTAAAATAAGAATAGCAAAGCGCAGCATCTGTAAGTGAAGAGGTGAGTAGCCATATTTCGCCATTTTCCACTGCTTTCGAAGCCTTACAAAAGCTGAAAGAACTCTATGACTCACATTCTGCACTTGAAGTTTTTCAACTCATGATTAAACTCCACTCTTGAATTACAAAATAATGATCCTCTTGCTCTTCCATCCGAAGTAAAATCTATAATGCATGATATCAAAGCCACTAAGGTTGAATTGGATATTCCTCTTATCGTTTTTCTCAAGGCACTTTATCCTACTTACTCCAATTATCTTGAGTCATTGCAAGCAAATGGAAATCTCAAAGATACTGCCTTTGACTCTCTTGTGAAAAAATTTGTTGAAAGAGAGAAACCTTTTGGAAAGAAGACAGCCCCTGATTCTTCTGAAGAGGCTGTGTGCCTTGCTCATAAAGAAAAGAATCTTGCCCAAGATTATTCCAGAGGAAGAGGTGGTCGAAGAGGAAGAGGAAGATATTTCAGAGGCAGGGGGGCAAACAATCTCAAGGAGAAAAGTCAAATTTGCACTACATACGCTGCGAAAGAAATGGATTACATGATGCCTCCACATGCAAGTTACCTTGGGACAAAATTGAGCAGCAAAGAAACCAACAGAAAGGTAAAACTAATGACACAGACAAAGGTAAAGCACCTGAATCTGCTCATTATGTTATGGCACAATGTAATATTGGAGTAAATGAAGATTTATTTAATGCTTCACTTGCTTCCTGGAAAAATGATTGGTTGCTTTATTCAGGAGCAACTTGCCACATGACTCATAGAAAAGATTTTTTTTGAAGAATTTACTGACAATGTTGATGGAGCAGTATACTTTGCAAACCAAACAAAAATCAAGTTGTCAGGGCTTGGCACAATCAAGCGCAAATTGCCTGGTCTTCGAGACTTTATTCTGCATCATGTTCTATATCTCCCATAGTTGAAGAGAAACTTGTTGTCCATGGTCCACATCCGCCAGCAAGGTCACTCCATTCATATGTTTGAGGGCAAGCTTGAAGTGAGAAAAGCATCTAACCACTCACTTGTCATGAGGGGAATAGAAGAAGAAAGGCTTCTCAAGCTGCAAGGTACCCCTGCTCGTGCACAACATTTCTCATTCAATTCTCATTATGAAGAAGGTACACTTCCATCAAGTTTATTATGGCATGCTAGATTTGGACATTTGAACTATGACAGCCTCCGCTTGTTGAAGAAAAATGGTGTTGCTGGTTTGCCTACAATTCCTAGGAAACTTAAGCAATGTGATGCTTGCATTTTAGGAAAGCATAGCAAACAGTTTTTTCATGATTCACATTCAAGAGCACATAGAAAACTTGAATTCATTCATTCAGATTTATGTGGTCCAATGTCTGTTCCTTCTGCAAATGGAAATAAATATATGATGACATTTATTAATGACTACACCAGAATGTGTTGGGTTTATTTATTGAAGAATAAATCTGATGCGTTTCAAACATTCAAGAACTTTCATACATGGATTGAAAATGATGCACAATCTCATATTGGCTCTATTCACACTAACAATGGAAAAGAATATAGCTCAAATGAATTTGAAAACTATCTTCACCAACATGGGATCAAACATCAAACAACTATGCATTATAATCCCCAACAGAACGGTGTAGCTGAAAGAATGAATAGGACAATCTTAAATATGGTGCGCTCCATGATGTTTTTCAAAAATGTAAAGTTGATGTTTTGGGTCGATGTAGTTCTATGTGTTGTATATATAAAGAATAGAAGTCCATCTAATGCTATTAGAAACAAGACTCCATATGAAATGTGACATGGGCACATTCCTTTGATAAAGCATCTCAGGGTCTTTGGTTCCACCTGTTATGCCTTGATACCAAAGGCACATAAAAAGAAACTTGGTGCAAAAAGTCGTAAGTGTATCTTCCTGGGGTATTCAAACACCTCCAAAGCATATTGTCTCTATGATGAAGTCAATAAAAAGTTTGTTGTATCTAGAGATGTAATCTTTCTTGAAACATCCAAAACTGACAATGTTCTTGAGTGGCAACTTAATCGCTTGGATAGATTCGCAAATGCAAAATCATTTCAAGGATTTCTTAATCAAATTCCACATCTTGAAGAGGGGATTCCTATACTAGATCAACATGTGGAATCTTCTTCTGAAGAACTCTCTCCCCCACATGAAACTCCAAAAACGGATGATACCTTAAGTGATGTGATTGATAGAATTGGGAGACTCAATCTTGATTCAATCTGAACTCAATCAACGGAGCAGCTTGGACCATCTGAGAAAGGTCCCCCAAAGTCGCTGACAAAGACACTTGAAAGTGTTCATCCTGATGAGATTGGAAAGACAAGAACTAGAAATTCAAACAGGGAAAATGGAGGTGATGTAAATGACTCTAATTCACCTGTTGATATGGATGTTTTTTATGATTGTGAATTGAATTTGTCTACAGATTTCGAACCAACTTCCTTCAAAGAAGCTGCTTCTCATGATGAATGGAAAAAAGCGATGCAAAAGGAGTATGATGCCCTGATAAAGAATGGCACTTGGAAACTGGTTGATCCTCCATTAGGAACCAAACCAATTGGCCGTAAGTGGGTCTACAAGAACAAGTATAAAGCAGATGGCTCACTTGACAAGCAGAAAGCCAGGCTTGTGGCAAAAGGTTTTGCACAGAAGGAAGGGGTTGATTATGAGGAGACTTTTGCCCCCATAGCAAAATGGGCTACCATCCGGACACTCTTTGCCCTAACAGCTCAGAACGATTGGAAAGTCCATCAAATGGATGTAAAAACTGCTTTCTTGAATGGAGATCTAAAAGAGAATGTTT
>APFE030791269.1:0-15873 GCA_000404065.3 Pinus taeda
TCTGTATGAGAAACGAAGATAGACTGGATCTTTCGATATGCAATCCTGCTACCAGAACCTGGAGACAACTCCCTCGCCCTGACCATAATGACCCAAATTGGGATTTCAGTGCAATGACTTTCGACCCCACCCTGAGGCGTTGCACTGTCTTGCTCGGTTATAATAACGTTCATGAACGAGGTGGGAATTTAATGGTGTTGGAAATTTATGATTCAGAGTCCAATGCATGGACTAGGGTTTCCATGGAAGCACCTCGCTTCATTCAACCTCGTGGCAAAGGTCTCTATTCCAATGGAAAGTTTCACTGGATAATCCAATGGAATGCAATGTATTTCATGGTAGCATTAGCTATTGCAGAGAGGAGTTGGACAGAAATTACATTGCCAGAGGTTTGCAGAAGTATCTGCTATTACCCTGCATCTCTTTCTTTAAGTGACTGCGATGGGGGAGTGGTGTTAATACGCCATGGAGAGAAAGGTGGCGATATCCGCATGTGGAGACGGTTAAACGATGGTGGAGAATGGTGTGAAGATGAGATATGGAGGCCAAAAGGCCATGAAAAATTGTATGTGGTAGCAAACAAGGGGTGGGTAATGATGAACTCGATTGTTGACGGCCAAATGGTCGTATATTTGCGCAATTTAGAACAAAAAACAACCTACAAAATTCCATTCAGGTACATAGGAGACTTTCGATTTTTTCATTCAGCGTTCGAATCCAACAACGTCTGGTGGCCTTAGGCAGTGAAAGCTTTCAATCGTGTAATTCCTCTCTTATGAAGCAAAGGCCCCTCCTTTTCACATCGAGCCTTCAATTTTACTTTTGATTGGAATTTTCAATAAGATCTAATTATCAGGATGCAGATTTTAGTTTGAATAAGTTCAAATAGTCAGAATGCGGATTTTTGCAGCAAAGCTTTATATATATAGTGTGAGATTTTTGTGCCCCAATGCTTTTATATATAATTTTGTTTTCTAGTGTAAGAATTTTATATGATTTTGATTTTTTATATCTTTAGATTAATTTAATCTGGATTAGTAGAGTATTGTTTGATAACCTTGCTGCATAATCTATAAAATATAAATTATTATATTTAAAAATTACTTTAAATTTATATATGTAAGGTAAGGTTGTAATAAAGTAAATAATTTCTCTGTTGTTGTTATTTGTTTTTATCAAAAAAAATTAGAAAGAGAATTTTTTATGGGTAAAAGGTCAACTGAAAATATTGAGTTACAAAATTTTTACACAGTGAAATATAAACATAAATATTAGACAATAATCTTAGTTAGTGAAATATAAACATTAGACAATAATCTTAGTTTATTAATGTATGGTGAAATTTGAAAAAATGATGTTCCATAACAGAAAACTATAAAGTATAAATTATTTTTTAAAATGTTTAATAAACTTTAATTACTTTCTTGAACTCTCCGTTGAAGATAACAATTTTCATTGAGGTTCTCATGATGGATTCCATTTTCTTGAAGACTTGGATGAATGGTATACTAGTTTTGCTTCTTGAACATTGATTTTAACATTATTCAAACACTTCACTAAATCAATGCGAGGTGGGTGTGTGTGTGTTTTGGAGGCTTTAACCTTAATTTCAACAAAGGGTTTTTTGGTTATAGGCTAAATGACTATAAGATATTAGGCTAAGAATCCTAGCACAACTCTAATGTTTTTATGGTCATCATAAAACCAGCGATTCTAACCCTAATTTTTGAACAAGGTCATCCATCTAATTTTTGAACCGGTCATCCATCTCTATGGATTATTGGGTGGGATATCAAGCAATTACATTTTACAATAAATTCATAAATATCCTCAAATTATTAATATGCATATTTAAACATTTTTATATTCAAAATATTGGCAAAGACTATGGTATACAACACTTATTTTAAATGAACTGTTAATTTTGCATTCAATACATTCACATATAATCAAAATCTAACCATAATCGAAATTTAACCTCTTCCCAGTGAGTGTTCCCTTCCCCTCATTCCCTTTTCTAGCTTTTAGGGTATGCGAGGTATATTCTATAAATTATATGTTTGATCACCATTATAGAATATTGATACCATTCATTTGTAAAGTATGAAAAAAGATTTTGTATCTTGAGTAATAAAAAATTATATTTCCCATCTCAACCAAATACAAAGTATAAAATAATACAGCATGATGTTTTTACTTACAACACATACTCCCCTCAATCATATTTATGGCTTACAAGTTAACTAGAATGTTTATGATATTAAGTCTATTATTACAACATGTACAATTCACAAGCTGCTCTCTAAGCTTGTTATCCAATGGTCACTTAACAAATTTATCTAGTACATTCATTTGCACACCATGCAAAGCTCATATAATTTAATAGCTTGTTTCCTAGTGTTTAATCATCAACATCATTCTTAATCTCTATTGTAGATTCCATATCCAATTTGTGGGCCATTATGAATCTTTTTTTCATTTTTTGACAAGCATTGTTGCTTTATAATCAAATTTGCCCTAGTTTTTGCATAGTATATCAAGGTAAAGGTCATGAGAACAAGTGCCTATGGATCACATAAATTCTTCATCAAAAAAATGGGCTTTCTTTTGTTCTATACTCTAAACTCTAGCACTAAGAGAGGTGCACCTTGGGATTGGATGACCTATTTACTCTTGGCTACTAGGTGGATACTTGGGGGAAATTTCAACTTGGTTGAATGGTATGGTCACGAGATGGGTGTTAGAAGAAATATCTTGGGACTTGATTAACATGCATGGACTAGATGTAAGGCTTCACTATAGTTTTTTAACCCAAAATGAAAAGAGAAGTGCATCAACTATGGTGGATGGTTCACTTGGAGCAATATTAAGCAAGGAAATAAGTTGATTTAGGCGAGACTAAAGCAATTTTATGGATCTTACGATGGTATCTTCACCTAGTAAACTTTGGCTTGTGGATACAATGTTGATGGTGATTATAAATTTATATCATCCCCCAATGTCTGAAGGGGATAGGGTTTGGATAATATCGTGGGTTGTTGCTATATGTTGAATGGTGAAATTTATGAGGGGATGGGGTAGCGAGTGGCTCTAAGAAGGAGGAAGAGGGTGAAGGATGTGAGGATCACTTAAGGAGGTTTGAACATTTTTATAGAAACAATCTTCACAATACAATTATTTATAAAGAAGTAACACACCTAGAATTGAAGGTATGGGGAGAGAATTTATGCATTGTTAGGGGAGCTCAAGTTTGAGCCAAACTTCAACATATTGATGAAAGGGATGAATATTCCAAGTTCTTCTTCGATTTTTGAAGAAGAAAATTTTGTTGGAGTGTGTTCATGGTTTAGATAGTGATGAGGGAACTTTGGAGGACAATTCCTCCAAGATCGAGGATATGTTTTTGCTTCACTTTAAAAAAATATTATCTCCTTTTTTCCTATTTGAAAAAGTAGTAGAAGCTAGAAATGTACATTTTAAAGAAACCTATATAAGGTTTAAGTGGTTGATAGGGATAGGATGGATAGTGAATTTTCAAAAGAAATCACTACTATTGTTACATCGATGAAGATTAATAAGTCCCCTAATGTAACATCCCCTGCATTGACTATTGCATTTATAGACATTTTATGTAACTATGAATCTAATGTGGATAACTACTCCTCGCAAGATCTTTGTTTTAGCAATTGGAATTTATTAATTAAATTAAATTGAACTTGTTGGATTAGAGGGATGACCAACTGATTAGATCTCGAGGGAATATTGTTGGATTCATTTACATAAACTAAAAAGGGTCATACCCATATCCTGTTGAATTTAAAGCTAAAATCTTCGCAATTAGAAAAAGCTATTTTTATTGACTAATTTTTTCTAATGAGATGAGATTAGGCCAATCTGGAGTTGGAAAACCCATCGATGGTTATGTTGTGAAAAAACTGGTTGTCTAGGTGGACCCCATATTGATTTCCCCCTATCGTGGCCTAAAGAGACAACACTTAGGAGCAGATTCATCAAGGATCCAAGTGATGCCCTCTCGGTGGTGCCAAGGGATGCAGAAGGGAAACTTATATAAATGCAACCCAACATTGGATTAGATTTATGTGATCTCTAGGATTTTTATGTTGGAGTTTTTGAATTGGTGGAGGTGGATGCTCTAGGAGCTCTTTGCTTGTCTTAAACCCACAGATTGTTTCCTTTTTTAAGATCATGTCACAAGTGAGGAGATTAGAGATCAAATTCAATTACTAGAGGCTTGTGGTGGGCTATGAAACAACTAGTACTTGGCCACATTTAGTTAAACCACCTGATCATTGGGTGCTTGTGGTGGGCTATGAAACAACTAGTACTTTTCAATATTCAGTTAAACCACTTAATCATTGGGTGCTTGCGGTGGGCTATGAAACTACTAGTACTTTCTCATATATTATTAAACCACGTGATCACTCAGTGGTTGCTATTGACTTTGAAATTACTATTGCTTTCCAATTTGTTGTTAAACCACTAGTTTATTGCATGCTTTCCTATTTTTTGTCAAACCACTCAACCACTGGGTGTTTGTTGTATGTTGTGAAACCACTAGAGCTTGTCTATTTTTTGTTAAGTAACCTAATTACTGGGCGATTTTTGTTGGTTGTAAAACAACTAGTGCTTGTCAATCTATTGTTAAAGCACCTACAAAAGTGAATCAATCCTTCAAAGTTGAGTAACACACTCCTATGAAATTTGGTTGAAGTACCGTGTTTTAAAACTCCTTAGAGCTTCACCAATCCATTGGTGTGTATCACCTATGCAATCAATTCCTTAGAATCTAGAGTTGGCTCGAGACATATTTCAGTGTAACTAACCTTTGGTTGGGTGGATAGTGGGAGTCCCTTCTTCAATTGCAAACTAAATTCAACTCATTCAAATATGTAGAATGATTTATTCCCAATTGATCTATGAATGATTCACTATGCTAAGATGTGATAACAAGATGATACATGTTTTTGTGTGATTCATGAATGAGTGCTTAAATATGTATATATTCATGGTTGAAAACTCCCTAACATTTCCATGGTTATCTGAATGTATAGTGCTATTGATTTTTTATGTAGAGCTCAATACTTACAAATTATGTTATATGTTGAGTGATAAATAAATATTTGGACTGTGTTGTACCTATTGTGTACTGAAATTATGGAGTTTGTGTTCTATGTATGAATTGCATATGCATGGCATGCATTCAATTGAATGAACTACAATTATCTTGCATCAAGCATGCAACCCTATGTTTTTAATTACGAATAGCTAATTGGTCAATTGATGGCCTTGATCTTGTTGAAAATAGCAACAAGAAATGCTAAATATAGAAGTGCTAAATTCAGTACTGCTATAAATAGCATTTCGGGATACCTTCTTATTTTAGTTAGTCCCTGAACTAAAATAGAGATGTAAAAATTCAAATTGATCTTAGCAGCTGTGTAAAATAATTAATTAATTCACCATGAGTTAATTAATTAAGGAAAATCAAACATGAAGTCTATGTGGGGACATGCAATAGTTTATCCATTAATTGAGGAATTTATCCATAAGTTAAAGAGATAAGGATGAGTTGTAATATTGAGTTGTAATTGGTTGGCTCATTTAACTGAGTCAAGTCCAATTAGATTAATTCAAACAGTTTTTTGAATTAATGTGAGTTCAGTTAGTTAATGCATGCATGCATGTAACTACTGCACTTCTGATAACTGAATATTCTCTCATAAATAACTCATGCATGTCAGTTCAGATAGAGACCCAGTTGAGATCAGATGGAGGGGAAGTGTACTATCAGTTGCTAGAATATTCCATTGTGAATATTCCTTGCATGTAGAAGGAATTCTTTCCTTGAGGATTGTGCAGTTACTACTTCAGGTTTTGTGAGTGTGATTAGGCTAATTCACACATGTGGCTTCATTGGACCCCAGGAAAAACTGCGCAAGGAAATAGGAGGCTTGGAGGGCTTGAGGAGGACATATATAGTGCCTATTTAGTCTGTAAGCTATATTCTTTGATTGTAGAGAGAGCAGGATAGCTTGAGAGCTGATTCTTTTTGTAACTTGAATAAGATTTCCACTTGTATGATAATACAAAGATTGGGGTTTTAGGCTAAGGCTTTCCTCGGGTTATTTCTTTTGTGTTATGTGTGATTGATTTCTCATTCTCAATTATATGTGTTCTATATATCTTGCTCAATCCAATTAAGCTTCCGCAAAGTGTTGTAGAAGTAGATCTTGTCTTGTGTTTTAGTATATTGCATAATCTATTGATCTACAGTGGGAATTTCTACAGATCTTGTATGCTAGGTTGCATAAATTCAAAAAAGTTGGAATTTCTATCAGACCATTTTTAATTAGCTTACAATCTATGTGGATTGTGTTTTGGAATCATGTCCCTTCTATTAAATTTATGAATCAAGAGTGATTCATACCACTATTTATCACCACATTGGTGAAGCATTGTGAAGGCCATGATTTGGGCCATATGTAATGTTGAATTATGAATTGGGGATAAATACCTTCCAACTCTCATCATTCTCACTTACTGTAATTCGAGATCTAAAGTTCCATGGCCTTTAACCCTAAAAGACCAAGATCTAGATCTTTAGTGCTCTACCTGAGAGCCTATGGGGTATTGCTATGAATCTGCATAACAACATCCACTAGAACTCGAGGTCAAAATATGTTGAGGGTTAGCCAATTTGGCGCTCAGCCTTAGGGATTTTGGAGGAATAAAATACTTAAAAAATAGTTGTGGCTAATCATCCCCTAGTTTGAAATGGCTTCAACCAGAGTAACTCATGCCTAACTTTGAACCTCCTCGCCTTTGGAACATTTGAGTGAGGCATGAAAAGATGGCAATGGAAGACCCTGATGTCAAAATTTGTCAAGAGTGGGACAGTGGGCCATGAAGCGAAAAATAATTCATACAGAGATAAATGTGGGGGGGGAGGGGGGCAGAGGGGGTTGGTTTGTTGGTGGAACTCTGTCTAGTGACTGGACCATCAAGCTCCCACAAAGATACAAGTGAAGCCAACGAGTAGTAGAATAATCCTGATGTGACGTGTGTCTCATGGACCCATTAATCTTATGGGCCTTTGGGCCACTAGGATAACTTGAAGTTAAGCACAAGAGTAACCACGAGACTCAAGGTCGATATGGCATATGGCTTGGGCTCCACGTCGAACAGTGGGTCTCGACCTTTGGTTAGACCCCATGTTAACAATTCAATACTCAAGAGCAACCAACCCATGACCTCATGGATTCTTTGTGAACTCCAAGCTGATGACTTCACTATGCCACATGTTCTAGATGGAGGCCACGTGAGTGCACATGGCAACCCATGCTGACTTAGCACTTTTTAAATGAAAAAACTTTGCATAGGTGTAACTTTCAATCCACAAATCAGATTGAGGTGAAATTTTTATCAACTGAGCTAGGTGTGATAGTGATACCATATTTTTATTCCATAAAATTTGAAAAAATATCATTTTTTTGAAACCCCATCTTCATGACAGACTATGGAGGTCATGTGAAGTTGTAAAGTAACACTTTCCACAGCTTGAGATAGTCGAAAGGGGTGGGAGAGATGTTAAAAAGTGGTATTAGAGCCCAAGTTCAACACTTAGACTGAAAGGGTCTTGAGGAATAAGGTTTATAACCTTGACACAGAGTGATCAGAGCTAAGGCCCAACATTGAACCTGAAGAAACCCACATAAAGAATTTAGAATGACATTTTAGCCATTTCATGTGTAGACTTTCTTTAGATTTATAGTTGATATGAGTACTACCCTTACAAGTATGCTTCCATGTATGCTATTTTTACTAACTTGAAATCTAATTTAGTGAATAACTTCAGCAAGCAGATAAACCAAGGTAATGAATACTTATTCCATATGTATGTGTGTGTAACGACACATAATATAGTCCAAGATCTAGTGAAAAAGACAAGAATGAGTAGCAGGAGGGTGCAGTACAACATAAATAGATCCCAACATAATCAGGAAGAAGAATCAATTGGGAAAAGGTTGGAGGAAAATTCCCTTTAGTGGGTGGACACCCTCAAGAGTTTAAAGGTTGAATTAAGAAGCTACTAAGTAAATAATGCGAGTATTGTTGGAGAACAAGAGAAGCAAGTAGAGGTGAATGTTATGATTTTGTAACTCATCTATCAGACTTAGAAAGGCATAAATGATCTGAAATTGGAGGAGAAATTCTCCTTCCTAAAAATTGATCATCCTTTGATGCTTTCCAAGTAAAAATGGGTCTTACACAAAAACAAGTTTTTAAGGTCTCTTCAAGGTTATTTAGTTAGTTATACATGTGAACATTAAAAAAGTAACATATCATCATCTAGCTCATAAAGGCTTTCAAGAAGAGAGACAACACAAAATTTGATGATGGAGTTCACCCCTCCTAGGCTACATCTTTGGGCCTGCTAACACAGCTAGACCACTATATATATTTCAATGTTGAAGAGTACATAAAGTTTGTTTACAATATGAGTGGTTATTTTCCCCTTCAAGGAAATGTTCTCCTGCAAATAACTCTCTAAAAAGCATGACAACTTATGGTCAGTCATGAAACAGTCAACAAGAAAAGGGCTCTCACATCAAGACCCTGTACTCTATCTGAAAATGAGCAAAAAAGTACAACAATTACACATTGAAGTAGAAAAAGAGAGCTTTCCTCAACAAGACATAGTGATAAAAGACAAACATGAGTTGTACCAAATAAGTCACAGTTGCTACAGTTAACATCAGAAGGCTAGAAAACCCCTACAATGTCCTCTCCATGCTCAAACTTCTTCAATAACTACTCCAGAACATTGATTGATTTTGTCACCCGTAGACACAAAGATATAAATATTTTCTTCAGGTTTGATCCAATTAGTGAATAGGGCCTCCTGCAAATCTAGAATGTCCAAAAACCCCTATTTGGACTGTTCTTGAGCTCCAAAAGTCCAAAAACTCTCTATTTATGGATCTCCCAACCTTCTTATGTTATCAGTCCTACAAACTAGATAAACTTGCAAACAAAGCAATAATTCTACCCTGAAATCCGCTCAATATGTGACAATTTCGCTTGCCAAAGGTGCAAATTGTCAGATATTTTAAATGTCCGTTAACCCCCGTGAGCACAAAACCAGGGCCACACGGGCCATAAGTTCGAGGGTTGGGCTAATTGCTCACCCCTGACAGCCTTGGCACATATTTCTCCTGTTTGTTGGTCACATGGCAGCAGATATGGTTGGGGGCTAGGGCTAACTGCCTACCCTCGTTGCCAGAGCTCCTGGTGGTGGTCACATTGAGCAATGAGAATTGAGGGTTGGTGCTACACACCCTCACCCTCTGACACAACTCCTCCTCTTTAGTTGCATGAGTGGAAATGGGGCTCAGGGTTAGGGCCTACAGGCCACCCCCTCTGCCAAGTGCCTCAACTCCTTCAGGTTGAGTGATGTAGGAGGTCTTGTCACCAAGGGCTTGGGTTTAATACCTAACCCTCTCCGCCAAGCGCCCTTTTCACTTTCTGATGGTCCTATGGACATACCCTGTGACTAGGGGCTAGTCCCACTCTTTTCCTTCGACGTCAGGGGTTGTGGTCATATGGTCATTACCATGACCAAGGGATGTGCCGATGTCCATCCCTCTCCACTATGCTCCTTCGCCAAGTCTCATGGAGAGTTACATGAACGACGGCCAAGGCTAACACTTGGCCCCTTCCCCCAAATGTGAAATCATATGACTTCAAATATATGCGAAGAGTTATATGGGTAAGAAATAACCTAGGCAAGATGGTGGAGGTCTAGACTATGTTGCAACAGGTCATGCATTTGATTCCAGCTGAGACCTCTAAGCCCATAATTTTTTTTTTTACTAACATGGAGGCGCCATGTGGCAGCCTCCCATTGGGCCACATGGAAGCTTCCCTTTGAGCCACCAAAACACACTGCAACTATTCAAATTCGACCGCATCACACTTGTAAAATCATGAAACATTGAAAGTTGTGATTGGTCACATATGCCTAGTTGGCATGCTCACATCATCATGACAACAAAAGTACAAACTACCGAGTAAGCAGCCTAGTCATCCCACCTGGAAATTTTTTAGTTATTGAGCTAAATGATCATAACGTCATAAATTTTTCATATGACATCAGATTGAAGCGAAAAAAGTGTCATTGGAATAATAATGGCGAATAATACACCTTGATGCTAGTTTCAAAATATTCTACGCACTTTTGTTTTTGAGCAAAATTTTGATCTCCATATCATACCTCCCCTCTAGGAACTTTTGGACTCCAAAAGTTAGCTTCTCCTAGTACACAAAATGAGGCAAAAACTAAAAAGTTTCCCAAACTCAATCCTTAATGCTATGTTTTTAATTGGTTCTTTCAAGGTCCAATCAAGGTACTCCACCTATCCTCTACGTGAAGACATTACTGTCCTACCAAGGATCGAGCCGCAATTCCTATTACCATGCAAGAACAAAAACATCGATGGATGGAATATGAACATTCTCTTTAAACCCATGTTTCATGGCTCAATCAACTTCATATTGAAGTTCCATTGTTGAAGAAAAACTTGACTTTCCATCTTGGAAATCAGAAGCAATTCAATGCTTGTCATGCACTAATTCAAACTTTTCTTTACTTTTCTCAAATGGCGCTTGTACACAAAAGTACTCTGGATTCAATAATTCAATGACACATTTGGCTTTGTCCAAAGAAACATAGTCATTTCTTGTACAATATTTATCAAATATTTCATTCACAACAAGTTTCATCTTGAACACCTGTATTGGTGAGTACATGATGCAACTGTAGACAAACTAGACGACAAACATTGTTCATTCCAAAAGCCCTCAAACATTTTGACTTATAAACAAGCCAACAACATAACATGTCAAAGAAAAACATACTTGTTTCAAATAGTGATTATTCTTGTTCACTTCACAAAGTATCCAAAATAGGTAATAACAACAACAAGCATTTACAATTTACAAAGAAAAAAACTATACAAACTATCTACCCAATCTTTGCTTCTCCTAGGTTTATGGGTTCTATTTATGCATCTATTTTATTTTTAAGGTTTCCTTAGGAAATATGCTAGTCTTTTGTTTGCCACCTATTGTGCTCCTTGCATTGGTTTGCATAAACTCTTTATCCTTATTGGGATGAAGTTTTGGATGTAGTTTCCAACATATTTCATTCCCATGCCCATGTATGTTGCAATGGGCACAAAAGTATTGTCAATTTCCCATCGACAAGGAAGTATTCAAATTTGAAGGAGGTATTTCATGATTGATCCAAAGAATTTGTTCCATTCTTTTGACCATCACCTTTCATTACTCACAATCAAACACACAATGGTCAACTTCATCAGAAAAAATGCAAGGATACATGTCCCACAAATAATCAAAATTATCAATATTTGGAAAATTCCCATGACATTTATACCTATCCCTTGGGTTGTAACTTTGATGATGTGGATTGGACGATGACATGAAAATTCCTTTGCAGCATTCATTAAAGCATTCATCTCCTTTATGAGACAAATTAACATTATCACTACCATCTTGGTGTGACATGTCATCCTCTAATGATTTCTTTACCTCAAATAGTTTAGAAAAATCTCCAAACTCTCTATTACCATATCCCAATCCTTGATATCTTGTTCTATCTTTCACCATGATAGGATTACTGATTCCTTGGCCATTTATTTTGAGGCCTCCTTCTTCATAACCCATCTGAGCTAACAACTTCATACCATGCCTTTAGTATGTTTTTCAAATGCTACAAAAGATGTGTTATTAACATAAACTAAACGTTTGAACTTGAGGTGTTGATTACCTCCTTGAACTTTCCACCCATCTTTTCTGCTTCATATGCGGATGACAAATTTGAAGATGACTCAAGCCACCCATTGTTACCAACTAACATATAATGAGAATCTTTGAGATGCTGAGAAAATGCACATGCATCATTCTCCACATAGTGTCCACAACCAGTGTTTGGACCATGCCCACATACTGGCTTCACTTTGGAGGTATCCTTTTCTATCACTGTAGTGGAACACTCACCAAATTGTTCCTTAAGCACTACAACTGAAGATGCATATGCCTTTTCTCCTCTTCAACAATTTCAAGAAGTCTTCTCAATTCAAGATTCTCCATTCGAAGAGACAATTTCATCTCCTCTAGCTCTTGGAGACTTTCCATCTTCTTTCCCATTCTTGCAAATTGGTCAGAACCAACTCCAATACCAATTGATTTGAAATTGGAGGAGAACTTCTCTTTCCTAAAAATTGGTCATCCTCTGACGCTTTGCATGTAAAAATGGGTCTTACACAAACACAAGTTTTTAGGGTCTCTTCAAGGTTAATGAGTTAGTCTTACATGTGAAATTTAAACAAGTAACATATCATCATCTAACTCATAAATGAATTCAAGAAGAGAGAAGAAACAAAATTTCGTGACAGATTTCACCCCGCCTGGGCTACATCTCTTGGCCTGCTAACACAACAAGACCACTCCATATATTTCAATGATGAAGAGTACATAAAATTTATTGACAATATGAGTGGCTAGTTTCCCCTTCAAGGAAACACTCTCAAGAACTCTCACTCTAAAAAGAATGACAACCTACAATTAGGCATGAAAAAGTAAACAAGAAAAGGGCTCTCACATTAAGACATTGTACTCCATCTGAAAATGAGAAAAAAAGTACAACAATTACACATTGAAGTACAAAAAGAGAGCTTTCCTCAACAAGACATAGTGAAAAAAGACGAACATGAGTCATCCCAAATAAGTCACAGCTACTACAATTAACATCTGAAGGCTATAAAACGCCTACAAGGTCCTCTCCATGCTCAAAAGCCTTCAATAAATGCTCCAAAATACTGATTCATCCTGGCACCCATGGACTCAATCCAAAAGTCTCTTCAAATGTGCTCCAATCAGTGAACAAAGGATTCCATTAGATCAAGAATGTCCAAAAAACCCTATCTAGACTCTTCTTGAGCTCAAAAATGCTAAAAAATCCTCTAGTTATGGCTCTCCCAACCTTCTTCTATTATATGTCCTACAAACTAGGTAAAACTGCAAAGAAAGCGACAATTCTGCCCTGAAATCTTCTCAAGAGGCAACAATTTTTCCCACCAAAGGTGCAAATTGTCGAATCTTTTAAATGCCCAGTAACACCTGTGAGCACAAAACCACAGCCACATGGGCCATAAGGTTGTGGGATGGGCTTATTTCCTGCCCCTACCGACCGTGGCACCTCTTTCTTCGGGTTGTTGGTCACATGGTAGCTAATATGGTTGGGGGTCGGGGCTAACCACTCACCCCCACTATCAAAGCTCCTAATGGTGGTCACATTGAGCACTGAGAACCAAGGGTTGATGCTACCCATCATCACCCTCCAGCGTAACTCCTCTACTTTTTTCACATAAGTGGTAATGGGACTTGGGTATAGGGCCTACAAGTTGCCCCCTTCGCTAAGTGCCTCAACACCTTTGCGCTTGGTCCTATGGGAGGTCTTGTGCCCAAGAGCTAGGGCAGGTCCCCAAGCCCTCCTCTAACTGTGCTCACAAATGGTATCGTGGGAGTAAACATGAACAAGCATTGGTGCTTAATGCCTAACCCTCGTAGTTAATCACCCCTTCCACTTGGCAATGGTCCTATGTGCATACCTTATGACCAAGGCCTAGTCTGGACTCTTCATCTATGACGCCAAGCGATGTGGTCATATGGCCATTACCATGACCAGGGGCTAGGTCTGGTCCCCGCCCCTCTTTGTTATGGTCCTATGCTAAGTCTCATGGAGAGTAACACGATTGGGGGCCAGGGATAACACCTGACCCCTTCCCCCTAATGAAAAATCATATGCCTTCTGTAACAACCCTGGTGAAAATTTCATGTAACAAAAGTAAATAAAGGAAAAATAAGACCATGGGTAAGGGACATGTATTCCAAGCTGAATGTTGGGCAAATATATCCCAATGGAGATCACTCGATGTGTGTTTTGGCACATTTATTTATGAAAACAAAGGAAATTAGGAGAAAAGGAAGGTAAAAGGTCACAAGTTGCATGTGAGGAGGAAAATGAAGGAAAATAATGGAAAATGAAAAAATTAGTGGCCTCATTGATAAAAAGGCTTCTTAGGATCAATTGGCGGGTTGCTCAGTGTTAGGCTTGCTGATTATTAAGCTCTTGGTTAGATCAAGTTTGGAGCTCTCTCATTATTCTATCTCTCTCTCACTCTTAGTCACATAGAGTTTTCTTGGAGCACTCTAGCTTTGGATCAAGGAAGGAAAAGCAGGATCAAGCAGCTTTAGCAGGAATACTTGCAGGTAACCTCCTGCATGTGTAATTTCCTAGCTGGTTTGGACATGGATGGCTTTACATGTTGGTGTATGGTTCTCTTTTTGTTGATGGCATGGTTTTGGTGAGTTATAACAATACTTTTCAGCCTAGCCTTTCCTTTTTCCGAATGCCATGGTGTTGGGATTTTTATTTCGGTTTTGAGCTTTGGTTTGCTATATGGATTTCAAAATCCAAGGTGGAGGTGGTCTCAAGATTCATTCCCAAAGGCCTAGGAATCCCTTGACTAGTTTGGTGGGATACATGGTAAAGCCTGAAGGACAAGTCTTAATTTAGGGCCTAGTGATCTGGGTTTGGATTGTGGTAAATCCTAAGAGACAAGGAAACTGAAAATTCCTCAAGGATAGTGATGGATTTTGGATGGAATCCCAAGTTATTTCCAGTTGTGATAGGAGCACCAATTTTGGTGTGATCATGGTTTGATGAGTGTGGAGGTGGTTTAACCTTTGGATTCCCTTGGTTGTTCTTGGATTGGTTTTTCTATGAGATCCCATATTCATGCTTGGAATATGGTTTGAGGGTGACTAGTTGAAAGAGAGATTTGGTTCAGCCATGTCTATGGTCAGGTGGTACGTGGAAGTCACGAACTTGGTCAAATTTTCCTATAAATAATACAATCTAATTTCTCTTACTTTTGCACTGATTTATATGTGGATTCAATGGCTATCTTATCTTTGATATTTACATGGTTTTATGTTGGTTATAAGTATGGTTAAATGACTGGTTCATGTCATGGTTATTTCATGCATTTACTTGTAACTATTAAATGGATGGATGCAATACCTAATTAATGATGTAGTAGTTAAATGGAGAAGGAGGTGATCGTTTTAGTTATGTTTCATAAGTTGTTTCAATCATTTATGCTTTGTCTTGTATCCTAGACCTGTAGGGTTAATTGATGTCAAGTGTTTGACAGAATGTCAATCCTGGTTGGGGATGCTCTGGCCTAGTCCTGAGGGTGATTTTTGTTTGATCATCATTATTATCATGTTTTAATGAACTATAGAAGTTACAACAATTTCTGGGAAGAGGGAAGGATTCTGGGCTAGAAAAGTGGTTTAAATCTTGGGGCCGCTGGCACAGAACTAGCAATTTTGCTCCACAGTTGTTGTAAAGCAGGCCTGTGAGAGAGACTTTGGGTTTCTATTCACTCCCTTTCCCATAGCATGAGAGTGAATTTGGCCTAAGAGCTACAAAATCGCAGTGGGACCGAGGGAAAGGTTGCCTTTGTGGTTGACTTGTCTTTTGAGGGTTCTATTGATGATGTTGGATAACTGTATGTGATGTTTTATTGATTCTGTTGAGATTGCAACAAGATGATGGAGCTTAGTGAAAAGAGTCGCCTTCACTAAGTGGGCCCGCAGGCTATTTTTGGCGCAAGTCTATTTTTAGACATATGGATCATGTCTATGGATCATGTCTATGGATTGCAGGTTGTTGTTTTTGGATGATTGATCAAGTTGGAAAAA
>APFE030791291.1:1766-15970 GCA_000404065.3 Pinus taeda
GACTAGATCTAACCCTCATAAGATATTCAACCAAAAAAACATGCTTAAGCCAAATGATCTCCTTTGCTTTATATAGGCAAGCTCTTCCTCAAATCAAGGATCATGAGGCTCAATAATAATAATAAAATAAACAATACCACAGGCCAAAACCATGATAACACAATACCGTTGGCTAAATACCATGAGAAACCCCACGTGTGGGCGCTTAACTGCCTTGAAGTGTGTGCACTGGGGGTACGCACCCAATGAATGGGTATCTTGCGGGTATGTACGCACTTTATATAAGACATGCCTGCGTGTACGCACCTTTTGAACGGTGTGCCTGCGTACTCCTTATTTTCTTCAATATTTGAGAGCTGTTCATCCATGTTTGCTATTGACCTGTTGTACAGTGATCCATCACCTGTATGGGTTGCCATCAAGGACAACACTTTAGCCATAATGCCAACAATCTCCCCCTTTGGACTTGATGCAAAGCTTACTTGTGAACTGTCATCTGATCCCTTTTTGCTGTCCGGTAACCCATGCATTCTATCACATCTGATATATCTTCTGAATGTATACAAGTGAGATGATCTTGTATGAGAGGGTTTCCATCAAGTACAACACATGCATCATAATGCCAACAAAATGTTCATCCCAAAGTTTGGGATTCTTGCTACAATAGTCCTTGAGCAAGTGGATCATTGTCCTATTGACCACCTTTGTTTGGCCATCTGTTTGTGGATGAAAGATTGTGCTCTTCTTCAGTCTGGTGTCCATCAATTCCCATAGACTTGACTAAAACTTCCCAACAAATCAGGAATCTCGATAAGATACAATGGAAGTGGGTAACCCAAAATGAACCCATATATGCTGAAAGAAAAATTTCGTTATTTATTCAGTTGTAATCTACTTGTTACAAGGTATTAGAATACACATTTTGTTGAACCTATCCATAATAACATATAAATAGTCATGACCTTTTCTAGATTTTGGCAATCCCCCAACAAAGTCCATGGAAGCACTTTCCCAAGGACGAGAAGGAACTGGAAGGGGAGTGTAAAAGCCTAATTTTCTATTGTTGGGCTTGCTCTTAGCACACATGGTGCACCCTTTAATATATCTAGAAATTGTTTCATGCATTCTTGGCCAATAACAGAACCTTTGCAGCTGCGTAACTATTTTACTTACACCAAAATGACCTGATATAAGAGAAGTACGTGCTTCTCAGATTATGTTAACTCTTTCAGTTTGTGGAATGCATAACTTTCCCAAATGATACAAGAGTTGGTCCTTAACATAATAATCCAATTCTTCTACTTGTTTGCCATGACTTAAAGCTGCATATACATATTTAAATCTATATCTTGAGCATATAGTTCAATGTAGCTTTCATGCATTACTGAGTTATGCTTAAGTATAGTAGATGCATTTATGATTGGTTTGGACAACATATCTGCAACTTTATTGTGTATGCCTTTCTTATATCTGATGACAAGATGAAACTACTGTAAGAAACCCATCCACCTATAGTGCCCTGATTTCTGCAATTTATTTTGTGAGTGAAAATATTGTAGTGGTTGATGATATATATGGATGATTGTTTCTTTGCCCATTAACTAATGTTTCCACTTTTTCACACTCTATACTAATGCATACAATTCTTTATCATATGTGGGATAATTAACTATTGCAGAATTAAATGTCTCAGAATGATAGCATATGGGTTTACCGTGTTGCATCAACACTGCTCCCATGGCATAGTCGCTGGCATCTGTTTCAATCTCAAATGGTCATTGAAGATCTGGCAATTCTAGTACTAGTGTTGTACTAATTTTTTATTTTAAGGTGTCGAAGGATTTCTGTTGTTTTCCTCCCCACTGAAACACCTTATTCAATCCTGTTAAAACATGTAAGGGATTTGCAATCAAGGAAAAGTTAGCAATAAATTTTCTCCAATATTATGTTGCTCTTAGGAAACTCCTAACTTCTGTAGCAGATTTGGGTTTAGGCCAGTTCACAATGACTTCAACCTTAGAGGGATCTATTTTCAATTCACCACCCCCTACAATATGACCCAAATAATTTAAAGATGTTTTTTTGAATTCACATTTTGACAATTTCACATAGAGATTTTCTCTTTTAAAAACATCTAAAGTCTGCTTTACATGCTTCAAATGTTCTTCCCATGTTTTACTGAAAACAAGAATGTCATCTAAATATACAATTACAAATCATCAATAAAAGGCCAGAGTAAATCATTCATAACTCTCATGAAAGTGGCAGGATCATTAGTTAAGCCAAAAGGCATAACTAGCCATTCATACAACCCTTGCTTTGCTTTGAAAACAGTCTTCCATGCATCTTGTTCTGCTACTCTGACCTGATGATAGCCACTATGCAAGTCCAACTTGGAAAAGTAAATTGCCTCTTTCATCTGATCTAATAGATCATCAATGCGAGGAAGAGGATAACGATTCTGGATCGTTATTTTATTTAGTGCTTTGTAATCAATGCACATCCTCCATGAACCATATTTCTTCCTCACCAACACGGTTGGAGATCCTTGGTCTTATGAACCCTTTATCGAGAAGCTCCTGTACCTGCTTCTTGATCTCTGTGTTATCTAAAGCAGATAACCTGTACATTCCGATGTTAGGCAATGAAGAATCTTGGTGCAAATGAATATCATGTACTATTTCCCTTTTGGGTGGCAGACCTTTAGGTTCTTGAAATAGGATATCATATTCTGAAACAACTTTTTCTAAATCAACTTTCTGTTTAGCATCACAACCCTCAAATACATTGGTTTTATCAGGGTTCTTTTCCTTTACAACCATCAGTAAAAATTGCTTGCATTAATTTACAATTCTTTTCATCTGCCCTGAGTTTATGAGAGTGTAATTATTTTTGAGTTTATGAGCTCTTACAATATATTCGATTCCATCTTTGGTGAGTTGATACTTATTTTCAGCTCTATAGAAAATGGCTTTTCTATCATACAAGTAAGGACTTCCTAAAACAATACCACATATATCCAAGGGAACTATATCTAACTCAACTTCATCTACAAATGTTCACCCAAATGCAAACCTAAGTTGACATTGTCTAGTCACTTGTAGCTTTGCTTTATCACATACCCAACCTAATGGATATGGCTTCTTGTGAGGTGTGGTTAGTAATCCCAACTTCTTTACAATTGTTTCATAAATCAAGTTTACTTGTGATCCACTATCAAATAAAGTATCAATCTTTTGGTGCTTGGAAATAACTCTAATATGAAAAAGCTCATGTCTTTTTCTCTCATTTTCTTCGTTATCAATAGATTGTGTAGAATTACTAGTATATGCTTCAAAAATTTTACCTTTTATACCTGTAGTTGTGACTATTGTTTCATCACCCGAGTCTAACCCCAAATCTTTCTGAATAACAACAACAGTCTTCTTCTTCTTGCCATCGAACTTCTTGGGTTTCAGCTCCGGATGCAAAGACCAGCAATGTGCATCATCATGTCCATCCTTCTTGTAGTGAGTGCATGAAGGTTTGTCTTTCTGTACAACATTTGCCTTCCTCTCTTTCCATTTATGCTTCTTCTTTTCCTTGTTCTTGCTTGCAATGGGTTTTGATGATCCCCCAATCTCTGGGTTCACATTCTTGCCTCTAGCCTCTAGATGTGTAGCCTAAATGGATACCTCATCTATGCTAGTGGGGTTCAGCATGAGAATGGTGTGCCTCAAATAGCTATGCGGACCACCTATATACTTCAACAAAGTTTCAGGTGAGTCTAGAGAAATGCCTAGAATTAAAGCACTTTTTCTGAATTCCTGGGTATAGCTTTGTACACTTTGGCGCTTTAATTTGTGAAGAGTTTTCCAATTCATCATTTCTTGTTGCATATAACCTAGAGGATAGAACTGTTTTTTAATGGCATAAACAAATTCATTCTAGGTAGATAGAATTTTAACATGCTTCTTCAAATCATCTTGCGTCCTGCCTTCCCACCACACTAGGGCAGTTCCTCCAAGGTGAAGGCTAGCCAACTAAAGTTTACTCCTTTTTGAATCAATGTTCTACACCCTGCAATACACATCAATCTGTCTAATCCAGTTATCTAGATTTTCTGCATTTAATTCTCCATCATATATTGGCAAATCAAATTTTACATCTAATTTAATCAAAGATGTTTTCTTCTTTTTCTTTTCAGGGCTAGAAGGAGGGGTTGATGGAGGAGGCTCTTCCCCTTTCCCTTTGCCTTCTGAATGGCCAAATAGAAGAGGTCCCTCTACTCCTTTGCCTTTTTCGGATGTTGATGTTCTTTCACCTCGATCCTTCTTAAATCCCCGATACATTTCTTCCACCATGGCTCTCATGGTCATGAAACTGTCCATGAATTGAGATTCTGATTCCAATGGGACTTCTCCGTTTATTCTCCTATGAGTGTAGACTCTTCCAATCTCTGGATTAGTCTCAACAAGCTCTCCTTCTCCTAGTTTGAGCTTTGACCTAGTTAACATTCAACAATCTAGCACAAGCTTGTATAACCTTAGTAAACCTAAAGCTCTGATACCACTTGATCTGAAAATAAGATCTTAGATTACTTTTAAGGTATTACAGACTCATGTGCATGGATTTTCCTATATTACTTAGTGCAACAAATCGATAAGATTGTGAATAATATATACAATTGAGCAGTTAGAGAAACACAATAGACAACACACATAACACAACAAATTTAATATGGAGTTCACCCAAAACTCTTGGGCTACATCTTCTGGTCTAACCTTCACTGGTGACCTCTATATTAAGTCTTCAAGAGAAGAGTTTTACAAAATGTGAGCTCAAATTGAGTCTCAACACACAGATACAAAACAACAGGAGTTTGCTTGAGTCCCTCAAGCCTCTTTGAGTACACAAACTCTTTCTTTCACTCTCTGTCTCTGTTTTCCCTCTGTCTCAGCACTGCTTCCTCTCTGCCTCTATCTGTCTATGTCTTTAAATCCAATCGGGGTTGTCTATTTGTTTCCCCTTCTCGAGCTCTCTAGCTCCCAGCCTCTGTCTGCTCGAATCCCCTTCTGAGCGTTAGCAATCATGGCATAACATCTTCAGGGAAGGTGGAAACATGTTCTGCAACGGAAGGGACCATTGAGCCTTTGAAATCTACAAAAATAGTGTTCTCTGATTACACAGAGAAACACTATAAAACACGGGAAAAATCCGCCAAATCACTGTTTATCGAACTTCAAATATTATGAATCATACTCTATATTCCATCGGGTCTGCCTTTAAATCGCTATCGCATGTTGCAAAAGCCTGTTCCGTGGTTTTCCCTTTGTAATTGAAAAATACATTAAAACACTGAAAATATCACAAAAAGGCTTTATGGCGGACTTGAAATGTTATACATTTGCATCTATAAGTTTCATCGGGTCTGGTTTCATATCGCTATCACATATTTGAGATTCATTTCGGGTGGCGAAGGTGTACGGAGATTACCCACTCGAAAAGGCGATTTTCTCACGCCACGTGTTAGCCAGTGGATGGGATCGGGCAAAGCCCATCCAATACCACTTACCACCTAAGGCTCGCCCGAAATCCTACTCATTACGAAACTCGAGAAATATATATCTACATGTATATCCCTTTCGGGTCCGAATTCATCGCTTTATTCAAATTTCCTTTGCATTTCGTTTATTTAACGAAAATGCGAAATACAAAGGAAAATGTCGTTTTCCGATCTCAAAATATATAAAATATCATCTATAACTCCATTAGGTCCAGCTATCGTAGTCACAAGTATATCGGCCCCGCTCCCTTGTATAGTGAAGTTTATATTTTTGCAATATAAACATCTTATTTATGCATCAATTCTGTTCGTTTTGAAAAATATAATAATAATGCCTCTACTATGAATAGAGAGTCATATTTTTCATCCACTAAGGAGTTTGATGAAACTGCAAGCAATGATATTGAGTATGCTAATCAAGAAATTCTTAATCCTAAGGACTTTGAAGGCATCACTTTCAAAGGGGAGAATGGAGAATTTCCTCCAAAGCAAGGATTTTAAAGGCACAAACAAGGATGACGAATTTCATCTGAGCAAGGATTTCAAAGGTATTAATGAGTATGGTGAATAATTTCCTTGGAGCAAGGATTTCAAATATATTGGTGAGGATGATGGATTTCATCCATGCAAGGATTTAAAAGGCACTAACGAGGATGATGAATTTCCTTCAAGTGAGAATTTCAAAGGAACTAATGATAATGATGGTTTTCTTCCTAATGAGGATTTCAAAGGCACATATGAGGATGATGAAGAATTTATTCCAAGGGAGGATTTCAAGGCCATAAGTGAGGATGATGGATTTCCCCTGAGTGAGGATTTCAAAGGACAAATGATAATGATGGATTTCCTCTTAGTGGATATTTCAAAGGCACAAATGGGGGTGATGGATTTCCTACAAATGAGGATTTCAATGGCACAAATGATAATAATGGATTTCTTTCCAGTAAGGATTTGAAAGGAACATATGAGGATGATTGATTTATTTCGAGTAAAAAATTTAAAAGAACAAATGAGGATGATGGATTTCGTCTGATCAAGGATTTTAAAGGCATATATGAAGATGGTGAAGAATTTATTTTGAGCGAGTATTTCAAAGGAACATGTGAGGATGGTGAAGGTTTTCCTCCCAGCGAGGATTTGAAAGGCACTAATGAGGATGATGGGTTTCCTCTGAGCAAGGATTTAAAAGGCACCAATGAGGATGGTGTATTTCCTTCGAGTGGCAATTCCGAAGACATTGATGAGGATGATGGATTTCCTCCAAGTGATGATTTGAAATACACTAATGATCAGGGTGAAGAATTTCCTCCGAGTGAGGATTTCAAAGGAATTATTGAGGATGATAGATTTTATTTAAGCGAGGCAAAGGAATCGATGAGGATGATAGATTTCCTTTGAGCAAGGATTTCAAAGGCACTGATGAGGATGATGGATTTCCTCTAAGTGAGGATTTCAAAGGCATTGATGAGGATGATGGATTTGCGCTATGTGATATTTCAAAGGAATTAATGAGATGATGTACTTCCTCTATTATCACCTAAAAATTGATCACCTAGCCACTTCTTACTAGGTTGATTGAAATACACCATGTAGTATGGGTTTGAACACATTAAAACCCACTTTCACATTAGGATAATTTAGAAACCCATTTTCCTAAATTATTCCTCATTAAAACCCATAAAATTCATAAGAATAATTAAATAAATTATTATTTATTTATTATTCCTTATTTATCCCTTATTTGTCTCATGAAGTAATTATTAAATAATTATTTAGTAATTATATCTAACTCACTATGACCATATCTTCTTAAAGTAATTAATCATCCATTTTTTATCCGTTAATTACTTTAACTATTTTCTAAATTAACTCAATAGGTCATTATTTTTGACTTGGTTTACTAAATGAAGATATTTGACCATTTCAAATAATCTTTCCCTCTCTAAAATATAATAAAATATTCCTAATGGCTAGATCTTGATTTGGTCTAATATTTTTTAATTAATTTTCTAGATCTAGATCTATCCTAATATTTTATTATAAATAGAGGGGATTTCTCCACATTCTCTACACATGACCATTTCATTGTTGTCATTATCGTCCTATGTCATATGAGCTCTCACTTTTGAGTTCAAGCCACCATCATTTCCTCTTTCCCACAGCACCCATTAAGAGACAAATAATTATAGCTAAAGAATAGGGTATTAAATAACCAATCCCACGAAGGGGGATGTTGTAGATCCAAGTCTACATATTCTCCTCATAAAATTTAAACAAATTTATTTCGATTTTAATAATAATAATAATTTCTATTCCATTGGGTCTCTTTAATTTTATATATTGATATTCACTATTATATTTACATGATATATTTTCTAGGGTTTCTAGCATCTGTTTTTTTTGCAGATATGAAGAGAAATTTCAGTTTCTAATTATAGTTGTTAGGGTTATCAATCACCAATAACTAAAGTGAGGGTTTTTGGTACACTTTTTGAAAATCTTTATTGTAACAAATAATGACTCCACTGGGTCTTTAGTCGTCACCAAATGACGACTCCACTAGTTTCAAAATTCTAACCCCTAGTGACTTTTGTTTCAACATTTTTCAACATTTCTCTTTCTTTTACTTTTTATTTCTATTTTTAGATTTTTAGTCCTTTTTGGAAAACATTTAGTACTTCTGGGGTTTTCACTCCTTTTTTGCAGGTTATAGGTATCGACCACACAGGAGGAGACAACTTCTTATCCAAATATGTGAAGTGGGAGTCTCAGAGACCTATCATAGTTTTTTAGGGATTATTTGCAGTGGTCGACACAAATTTTGGGCCATAACCTATGCTGGAGTGTAGGAAACAGGCGAAAACCTGTGCTGCCACCTTTTTGCGATTTTTTTTTTCATTTTTCAAAAATTTTCCAAAGGTTTATCTGTGTGTCGGGAAAGGTTTCTCCTTTTTTCCTGTCCATTACTAGGCTTGGATTCTCTTGGTGTTCTCTCTTTAGGAGGAAGAAAAGAACCCCTTTGGGTTTTGTAGTACACCTTCATCAATTAGTAGATAACTTGTTGATTTGAGGAGTCTAGCTTGAAAAAAAATTCGCCACTATTTTCCAACATTGTTTCCCTTATTTTTCAATCTTTTTAGGCCATATTTGCATCACTTTGTTTCCCCTTGACGCTTGTGTTTCATTTCTTCTTTAGGATCCTCTTAGGTGTCCTTCCTTTTGTAGTTTGTTTTATGCTCCTTTCCAACACTTAGCCACTTATCTTTGTTGGTTTTTTCAGCACCATTTCAATAGCTTTGGCCATAGATCCCAGTCACAATAGACATTTGATCTTGATGTTTTAGTCTCTGGGTCGCTTATTTTGTCATAATTTCTTCTACTACGTCATGGACTTTTTGGGTGGGGAATCATGTGTTTAAGCTTTCTATTATAAAAACTGTTCATTTTTAGTATCACTTGCATTATTTACACTTTATTTCTCAACAACATTGGCATTGTAAAACATTATTTAAATTAACCCATCGAAACACACATTTCTACACGCACACCCATACCCTAAGCGAACGAGAGCTTGGTTAGCCCTCCCAAGCCAATACTTTTAACCACTCCACATCAATAAGTTAATAAACACATATAGATTTAATCCCACTTGGGAAATAGGGAAAATAAATCTATTAATTAAGTTAGGATCTAGGCTTCCAATAACAACCATTAATTATTTACATTGATACATAGAAGTTGTCCTTGTATGGAGTTTGAAAATCCTCCACAATCCCATGATCAAAACCAGAGCACATCATAAACCCATTTGAGAGGGGGTTAGGCTTAGGTCACGGTGCAAGTGGTTCTCCTCGAGGCTACCCAACTCATGGCAGGGAATCCTATGTCGACGACTAATTGCTTAGTAGCCAAATATTTGTGTGCCCTCGTGGGACATAGGTAACTTAGTTTCCATTCTTAGGAAAAACATTGTATAGGGGTGGTTGTGGGAAACAATAATTCCTCTAACCTACCTTCCTTTAGTCATATTTTCTTGCAGAGACGAGACCCTACTAAGTAAGAAATCTTTTGGAAGGCCATCTAAATCAATATAAATAGGATTTGATTAAGGAGTAGACAACCTTTAGGTTAGAGGTCATTTTTATTTTACAAGACGCACTTGTATAAATTATAGTATAATATCATTGTAGTTAGTTTTCACCTTGCACCAATTCACTAAGTGTTTTCTTGCTTTTTGTTACTCTATTTCTTTATCTTTACCCTTTCTTCTTTCAAGTTTTATTTTGTCTTGACACCATTGTGCCCCCTATGCGTTTGCTGCGGAGACTTATGCCATTTGCCCCTAATTTCCATTTGGACATCCTTTAAATCCTTCTCGATGAGTCAAGGTCCCTCCACCTAGTCCACATACGAACTCTAATTCCTATTATTCTTCTAGTTCATCCTCAAATTCTGAATCCTCGCAATCCCACATTGCTACCATGTCAGACACTAGTGCTAATAGTGAAAACCCAGGTGGTAACACTAAACCATCAAGGAGGCAATATCAGAACCTATTTAATTATTGTCGCTAGTCAACCATTACTCCCCTACATGGTTGGTTTTAGTCTCCCTGATTTGAACCAGATTATTAATGATCATCTTCTCCATGACTAGAGTTGGCCACCCATGGAAACCAAACTTCCCTTAGACATCCCCAAATTTGCGAGGATCCCACTAACCACATTTTCTCTTTCCATATGTGGTGCTCTCCCAATTCTATCACAAATGACTTCATTCTTCTTCGCCTTTTCCAATGCACTTTAACTGGAGTTTCTACCAAATGATATGTGGACCAACCACATGCCTCTCATTCTACATTTGCAACTCTAGCCAACCTTGTTTTACCATTTTTCCAATTACCTCTTCGCTATGGCACTGGTAACGAATGCTTGAATTCATTTCATCAAACTTTTGCCGCTCGCCTTTCTAATCATGTACAAGAATAACGCAAAAGGTGGAGCCTATGTAAAGCTATGGAACTCAAGGACCGTGTTTACATGGACTAGTTTTTGCGAACTCTCCTTACCCCCATTGGTAAAGATGTCTCTTCACATTTCCCTCAAACTGAGGAAGAAGCTCTCTAGATAGATTTCAAATGTGATCAGATATATACCTAGTCAGGTTCAATATATACCATCCTTCTTGACCTCCCTAGGCCCTAAGCTTCATCTATAATAGGAGCATCTCACGCCACCAACGGCATCATTAGGTACATATCTTACCCTCACTCATCTCCATATTCTCAACCTCCTACGAGTTATGGTCAACCTCGGGGGGGGGACTAGTTCCACCTACACTTATCCTCCTCCTGATCCTTTAAGCGCTCACTCATAGCAAGGCGCGATTATGTCATATGCATTTTACCATCCACATCAGTCAATGCTAGGGTCAGATGTTACTCATCCTAGTTACCAAAATATTATCATGAACCCTTATTACCCATATGCACACCTAGTGCTCTATCCCCATAGAAACCAACACCTCAACCCCATTTCCTCAACCACATTTATTGTCACAACAAAAGCCTCCTCAAGGTCAATTCTATGCGCAAAAAAATGTTTCCCATCCCCCCAGTCCCAAGAAAAGGAACAAGGGGAAAGGTAACTAGAATCAACTGTCTCAGGGAAACCCAGGAAACCAAGGACTATAACCTAATCCCAATAAGGGTGATCAGACCAAACCTTTGTTGGACAATTGACATTGTTTGAATGGTTATTGGTACTTGGTATGTTGGCATTGATGTCAACCAAACTAGCAATTAGGTCAGAGGCAAAAAATGTTAGCATTGATGAGCATGTTGTTCAAGGGGAGTTACATGGTCGTTGTAGTGTTCTATAGAGAATCATCATAGTAGTAGGATTAATGGAGAAGTCATAAAAATATGGATATGATGGATGGGGAGTCCCATACTTTGGAAGATAATAGTTCTCAAGATATCAACTTAGTTTCTCCTGAAAGTGGCATAGTTAGGAAGTTCCTGGAAATATATTTCCAACGGGGTGTTTAAGTATGGAAATAGCCCTCTAGATCAAAATTTATGATCAGTAAAAATAAGTACGTTGAAGCCTTTAATCGCAGTGCCCAAAAGCCCAAAATTTTATTTAAAAAGGGGTTATGGGATGGAATCAACTCGAGGTAGCAAGAGCAGTACCCATAAGCCTAGAAGCATGAAATTTTATTTAAAAATGGGTTACGGGATGACATCAAACCAAGTTAGTGGGAGTAGTACCTAGTGTTAGGATATTCCGACACATAGGAATAGTTAAGTATAACTTGGTCTAGTATAGAGTTAGGTAAAGTGTGTTTCTTTACTATGTACATTTGTAACTTACAATCCGACGGTCACGATATGTAGTGATCCGACGGTTCCTTCTCTCCTCGGTATTACCGACACTTGATCCGTGGCTTAACACCCGATTTGGTCCATGAGTTCTATTTAAAGCGCATGGAGGGTCATTTGTAGGTTAACCGTTCACTGAGAGAAGCTTATGTAAATTTTCATTCTTTTATTAATAAATTGCCTGAAGTGGCCGCGTTGGCTCAGGCCGTGGACTGTTTCCCTCTTTGAGGGTTTTAACCACGTCAAAATACTGGTGTATTGATCTGTGATCTGTTTCTGAGCGGTGTCCTTTGGTGTTCTATCTGAGGAACTTACCTTGTAAATTCCTACATGGTATCAGAGCTATTTGAGGTCCGCGTCCGTTAGTGATCCAAATCTGAAGCCGGTACAACTGCATCCGACTACCATCTCCCAGATCTGTTGTTTCTGACTGCTTTTGGGTCGAGAGGACTGCTCTGTTATTTTAGGAGCATCTGTTCCAGTGAGGAACCCCTTTCATTTCACGCGAAAAGGTTTCTGGTAGCCCTAGCTGCGTCATTTTTAAGATCTGCAGGTATACAATGTTTATTTGCAGTTTACAGTTATTTTCTCTCTGTTTATTTCGATTTCGGTTTATTTAGATCTTTTTTATTACCAGATCTATACCTTTCATTTCTGTGTATGCTCTTTGCCCTGCGACTCTGTGCGATCTGGGCAATCAGAAACAGAAAGGAAGGATTTTTCTCATGCGTATGCTCTTTTCCCTGCGCCTTAGTGTGATCTCGGAAAATCAGAAACATTAAGGAAAAATATTTAGTTTCCGGGTAAAGCTAACTTTAAGCCATAAGGCTTATTTTTTTTGTATGTCCGTGTTGGGCTTTGTGTTTTTGTTTTCTACGAAGAAAAAGAGCTTTCTCAAGCAAGCACGCAATCCAAAGCTTCAGTGACCAAAAGAAAACAAAGCCCCGCACCCCCCTTCTCTCTCTCTCTCTCTCAAACTTTTTGTTTAACTCACTTGGTTCAAAGCTAATTTATGAGAGTAGAGGTCTTGGGTTCAAATCTCCTTTTTGTTGAAAAAGGGGCGTTTTTTTTTCATTTCCGCACATTCCCGCACTTCGTCGGTGCCTTCATCAACTTTTTTTCAAAAAGCCATAACTTCTTCATCCGGAAGCCATTTTCAGAGGCGTTTTTTTTGAACCAGCTTAATTTTTCGAGATCTTTCCATTGGAACACTTAGTTTCAGCATATATAGCTTCAGTTTCTGTTAAAATGGAAAGTCCATGCCAAGTTATTCTTGACAGCACCAACTACTTCCAATGGTGGTCCTACATTGTGGATTTACTTAGAAGTAAAGGTCTTTACCGAATAGCCTCAGGCCAAGAAACCAAGCCGAAAGATGAAGAGAAAGCAGCCAAATGAGAAAATAGGCAAGATCAAGCACATGGGTTGATAGGGATGTCTATCTCTCCAGATCTTAGATTCCATATTGCAGAACTTGATACTCCCGATGAAGCAATGAAGCAGATTACAAAAGTTTTTGGAATAAAAAATGAACTTAGAGCCCATCAACTTGAAAATGAGTTGCTTACATTAGACCCCAATAATTTTTCTTACATTGAAGATTTCTTGTCCAAGTTCAAGACCATTAGACTTCTCTTGGAAGGTGTTAAGGTTAAGAAAGAAGATAATAACCTTATCTATTCCATTCTTACTAAGTTGGGACCAGCCTACTCTGTGTTTGTTTCCACCTTCCATTTTACAAGAGAAGCCTTCATTTCTCAAGGACAAACCTACAAGCCCCCTTCCTTTGATTCTTTTTGTGATTCTTTAATAAGAGAACAGAAAAACTCTTACACCTTGGTCTTCTTAATCTTGGAAACTCTTCCAAGAAAGCGTTAGCCGCCCAGCAGCAACCAAATTTAAAGAATCCTAAGAAGTCATATCCTAAAAAGAATGGTCCTAAACCAAACAAGGGTCCTAAGCAAACTCAGTCTCAAAATGAAAGATCATTTCAGCAAAATGATAAGGCCAATAAAAACAAATGGAAGAAGACTGATAGACATTGTAACTTTTGTAATCGAGATGGCCACTTAGAATCTAAATGCTTTAAGAAGATGAAGCCTTGGAAGCCGCAATGAAGAAACATAACATCCATGTGGAGCATTCTTCTACTTCTACTTCAACTTCATCTTCAGGAATGGCACTTTCTGCATGTCGTTGCCAATCATCTCAGTCTGCTTATGCATTAAATGTATCTTCTTCTTCTCATTCTCATGAGTGGCTCATTGATTCTGGAGC
>APFE030791298.1:0-10905 GCA_000404065.3 Pinus taeda
ATAATTGAGAATGTTGAATTTATTTTTGTATTAAAAATTTCAAAAATATATAATCTGAGTGCCAAATTCCAATTCCAAGAAAAAAATAAAAAAAAATGCTAAATTTATGCTGAATCTATTTTCATATTAGAATATAGATAAAAAATGAGGCATCAAAGTTTATACACCCAAAGAACATTTACAATCCATCATTCAACAAACCAAGAAAGAGGTGAATGATTGTAAGAATTTCTAAATTTTTTGCTTCATCATTTTGGCCTACGTGTATCAATGATTGATATCTCTGTAACCATAAGACCAAAGTTCAGTGCAGAGGATTGGGCCGATATAGTAATTGAGGATGAATCTTGATGACGAAGTGTTCAGACTTTTCAATGTGTGAATAAATGTATAATGAAACATGAAAAGTATGCCTATGTGAAAAGTATCAAGAAGTAATTTTCATACTTGAGGAAAAAAAATTATAAACCAATGTTTATCATTCAAATGTGCAAACAAAATTATCCAAAATCAATATCCATAGCTGTAGAAAATTTTTATAGACAACATATCCATAAGCGATATCCATAGATCTGAAAATTTTTATAAACAACATATCCTCAAACGATATCCATCGCTGTACAAAAAATTTATAAACAACAAGTTACATTGAGCAAGAAAATTGTCGATAAACGCTATCCATAGTTGTAAACTGTTTTTATAAACCATACTTTAAAGCAAGGATCGAAGAAGAGTCGTGGCTTCAAATATGCAAACAAAATAAACGATATCCATAGTTGCAGAAAAAATTTATAAACGAAGATCGAAGAAGAGGCATGGAATATTAAGCTAATTTTGATCTATCCATAGTTGTAAAATGTTTTTATAAACCATACTTTAAAGCAAGGCTCGAAGAATAGTCGTGGCTTCAAATATGCAAACAAAATAAACGATATCCATAGTTGCAGAAAAAAATTATAAACGAAGATCGAAGAAGAGGCATGGAATATTAAGCTAATTTGAATTGACAGAAATGGCTACTTACCTGAAGGCTGATTGGAAGTAGAGTTATGACGTGACAAGGGCGTTGAGCATGGATCAAACACATGATATTCGTATATTCAGTTTGAATCTTTCTAGAGAAAGACGACACAGATACAGATCGAACAGACGATCTTCAGAGGCCTGGCTTCAAATGTGTAAACAAAATAAACAATATCCATAATTGCAGAAAAATATTATAAACAAAGTTCCAAGAAGAAGAGTCATGGAATGTTAACATAATTTGAATTGACAGAAATGGCTGCTTACCTCAAGCCTCATTGGAAGTAGAGTTATGAAGTGACGGGCGTTGACCGTGGATCTAACACATGATCTTCATATATTCAATCTGACTCTCTCTCAACAGAGATACAGATCGAACAAACGACCTTCAAAGATATTCAGTCTGACGCTCCCCCGTCAAAGATACAGATGGAACACAAGATCTTCATATATTTAGTCTCACGGTCTCCCAACGAAAACACTATCCGAGAACAATTGGGCATGAGCATAGTTTCGAAATCATCACATATTGGCTGGGTGAGGGCTGGGTGAGATTGAGATTGTTAAAAAACGGCTATGAAGGGAACGTCTAGAATTCAACGTCTAGAATTCAAGAAGACAGCCCGTAAAAGAAAAAAATTACCTAAATTTAGAAAATACAACCCGAAAAAGCAAAAAATAACCTAAATTTAAAAACAACGTATAAATTTGTGACACTTAAATTTAAAACAATGCATAAATTTGTGATTGTGAGAAAACGGCTATGGAGGGAACAGCTCGAATTCAAGAAGACAGCCCATAAAAGCAAGAGGTTACCTAAATTAACGCAAAAAATAACTTAAATTTAAAAACATAATATAAATTAAAAGTTAAATTTAGAATTAAAAGTTAAATTTAGAATTAAAAACATAATATAAATTACATTAATTCAAAAAAACCCACTCGTTAAATTAAAACAATACAAACCAAAATAATTTACCTTTAAATTTTAAAGAAAGCAAAGTAAAAATTCGAAGGTTAAATTTAAAAGATTATTCCTTTCTATTCATCGGGCATTGTTGGAATGGAATATGCCGCTTTCTTGTCAGAGATGATAACAAATTATAAGCGCCCACTACTTGGAAAAATTCGTTTCAACATTCGATGAACTACTTGGCATGAATTTGTTTGAACGTTCGATGAACTCCAAGCGCCCACTACTCGCATTACCTGTCACACAAATACCCACTACTTACACATCTCGTACACAAATACCCATTACTTACTCGCATTACCTGTCACACAAATACCCACTACTTATGCATGTGCGTTTAAATTCTTTTCCACGGTTTAATAACTCCCAAGTTTCTACCATGATTCCAACATGGCTTTTTACTCGATAAATAATATTCCCAGAACGTGTGATATAAATGTTTTAACTCGCTGTTACAATACTTGGAAGGCACCTCAGGTTCATATCAAATTGTGGTATGTGACTGGTTTTTCTTAACTCACAAGCTTTTCCAATGAGTGCTTAACTGACAAGTTTTTCCAATGAGACAATCGCCACATTTGTTTTAAAAATTGCGTATATTTCAAATTTAAAAATCTTCTTTTTTCCTAAAAGTAAGACTGCATCCACAAGGTTTTGAAAGAAGGTTTTAGGTAGCCATTTAATATTTATAGAGTTTTTCATGTGATGTTTACATAATGTTTTTGTTGGGGACTATTTTTGGAACTGTGGTATGAGAAATTTACCATATAGGCTTTCTAAAATTAGTTGTGAACATTCCAATTTGAAAATTGTCTTGTTAATCTTCACCATTGCATCACATTCATGAAAGTTTAGAAAAGGAAAAAAATAACAACGGTCAACTCTTAAATACAAGTATTAAACACATCTAATGATTAAATTTAAGAAATATTAATTATATTTTTGAAAGTTCAGAAAAGCAAAAAGAAAACAACTATATTTAGAAAACAAAAATTTACATTCTTGAATTTCTGTTAGCTCTAAACTAAATCCAACTCTTGAATTTAAGAAATACTAATTAAATTTTTGAAAGACAAAATGTCAACAACCAAATTTAGAAAGCAAAATCCCAATTGCATTCTTTGCTCCAAAAATTAAAAAAACAGTTAAGTTTAAAAAAAAAAACAAAAATGATTCTCACCAAAACAAATTAAAAACCATCGAAATATATTGGTGAAATTTATTAAAAAAAAAATTAATTACCTTTAATGGTAACATTAAAATAAAGAAAGGTAAATTGGCTTCATGAAAGTACACAGTTAAAAAAAAACATGAATTAATTTCATGAAAGTGCACAAAAATGCACAAAGTTAAAGTGTGATTTTAAAAGCTAAATCTCTATATAAACGACCCAAACCATGGATGTCCTTTATCTACACAACATTTCAATGACCTCTCTAATCATGAAAATGAATAAGCAACAAGTGTAATTATAATTAGTGTTTTTTTGCTATACAGTAAAATTACGAAAATAACATTTAAAGATAGTTTTTTTAATAGAAAAAATCTCTATTAGAATTTATATGCATTAATGATATTATTCTCTAATAAATACAAAAAAGTCATATGCATTAATAATTTTGTTAATTAATAAAAGAAATTATTAATTCATATTTTTATAAATACTTTTAGATTAGAAAAGTTTGAATGATACATTATATAGATAAATTATTTACCTAACCCTTTGGAAAACCTTAGTTACTAAATCTTTCAGGGATTGTTTAGCTACAATCCAATAGTTGTGGTATTACAACAATGAGGGCAATCATATGGAAACACCCACTTAGTTTTCCAATAATATTTTGATTTTAAAATACATATATTAATATATCTATCTTTGAATTCACTAATTATAATAAATTTATTATTGGATATTCCTATTCATTGCACCATATATTAACTCCCAATAATTATTTCCTTTCTTTAATGTAACCTTTTACCACTATGACAACTATAATATGTAATACAATATGTCTCCTTAACCAAAAGTCATCATGAAGGTGTCCCACAACCCATATAAACCCTAATTTATTGTGATCACTAGTACTTTTAGAGAATTACAAACCATGCCACAATGCTACCTCTAACCACTATTACCATTAACAAAAAATGACACTTATGACTTTGTAATCCTTAAGATACTAACTATAAAATTAGGTAAACGATAGTGCACTATGATCTTTAATACAATGAATTCTAAAAACTATACACACTAGTAGAGTCTAAGATAATGAGATTGTAACTCCTAAGAACACATAACACACATAGATTTTAGTATTTATCACACTAAATATAACTTATATATACTTAAAGTGGCTTAGCATAGCGAAGGTAAAGGTGAATCATGTTGAGTATTATGTAGATGATATCTTGACTATTGACATTGACCAAAAGACCATTTTAAGGGAGCCAATCTATGGTAATGATATTGTTGAGTACTCATAATTCTACCATTAGATGATATTATAATGGACTATATTTTGTAGATCACTTGAGGCCTTAATATTGTTGTGTGAAGCCCATTTAAGCTATTATGATTATGCTTCCACAACCATAATTTTATTTATCTCATATTTATAAAACAATATGATTTTTTCCATTTTATGCCTCGATGCACTCAAATTAACAAAGTATAGATATGTTTTTCTAAATTTAATTATATGTATTGAAATTTTGATTGGATTCTACAAAAATACCAAAACTGCTGTCTTTCACAAGGTACACATTGTGATTATCATTAGCTTTGTCATGTTTCCAAGTAGAAATCTGAATTATCCTGGGAAGTAGGACGGTTAAGTTCCAACTGCACTTGTAGTTTATCTAGAAAGACCTAACATATTCACTAAAGTAGTTGTGTTGAGGATTTGTTTTATGTTATTTGCTTGGAATTAATTTTTTAAATCTATGTCTCAACATTCAATTGTGGAAAGTTTTTTTTATCTTACTTAAAAATATAATTAGAGTAGTGGAAGATATCAACTCACAACAATAGCCAAAAATACAAATTACCTCATTCAAAAATGCATAAACCAAGAAAGATAGAATAGAAGCTATGTTATTCTCAGGATGATGAGGAGGTAATGGAGACATATATTGATATCCCTACTATTGTAAAAATGGAAAGGGTTATTCTATAGTGCCCCTCTCTAAAATTGGAGTAAACATATTGTGCTACATATTTTGTTAGAATATATTAAATGATAGAAGTGTATGTAAGAATTAGAATCATTACCTGATGCAACAACATCTAAGGAATTTCTCCCATGAGGTTGCAACCCACTAGCCATAGATGTTATAGGTTCTTTATATTTTGTAGCCCAAAAGGAATGGATCGAGTGACAAAATTGTAGGTTATGTTAAATTGTAAAAGATTCAGAAGATTTCCTATAAAGGATGGAATTGTTTAGATAAAATATTTAAGACTTGCAACTTTGGTAGTTGGTTGAAGGTTGAAGGGACAAAACTGTTGAAGCTATTTATAAAGAGATTTAGATGTTTGTGTCTTTAAATCTCATAAATAATGTCTAAGAATAGTAGTCAGCTAGGGATGAGATTATGCAATAAAGCCAACTACTGGAGGTTAATACATCTTCCCAATTCCACATGACTACTAATTGATTTGTTGATGTAATTTCAAATCTATGTGTTAATTTTTAATTGGAGTGAGGCAGACCAAAATGGCACACTACTATTTGTTGGGATGACAATTCAACTATTTGTTGGGATGAATGTGTGCATCATTATGACTGCTAGGTAGAAACATTCAACCTTATATTAATCAATAATTGTTTTAACTACAAACCAATGTCAACTCATTTTTTCAATCCTTCATAATATTTTTAGGAAATATAATACCAAATATTCTGTTGAAAACATTGAGGTAAGTATTTAATGTGCTAACCTAAAATATCATTAACATTTGAACTAGTTATCCATATAAAGCTAGTCGGAAAAATGAGGTAAGTATTTAATGTGCTAACCTAAAATATCATTAACATTTGAACTAGTTATCCATATAAAGTTAGTGATAAAAATCACTAAGCAATGTAGGAATATTGAATAGAAATATTTTGAAGAAATATAATAAAATCTATAAATTAAAAAAGTATTTAAATATATAAATAAGGAGTAGTCTAATTTATAAATGAAATATTTTTTTTCATCAGAATCTGGAGATAAAATTTGGAGAAAGACTATGATTTTTTGTTGTCTAAAATAGATTTTTTAAATTTGATGATACAATTTCAAGAAAGACTGATTTTTTGTTGTGGTCAATACATTTTCGAAATATGAAAATACAATTTCATGAAAGACAGATTTTTTGTTGTCTAAAATACATTTTTTAATGCGTAAATGAATTCAACCCACTAGAAAACCTTGGGGCACTCAAATTCTAGAAATTAAGCAACTTAAACTCAAGTTTTTAAAATCCTCTGCTCGAATTTGGTTAAAATTAAAATTTACCAAAAAAATTATCATGAAAAAATCCATTTCCATTATAAATTAGACTATGCGTAAAAATAATAATTATATTAAAGCAACTAGCAATTATATCCAATGTAATATAAAAATAACTAGTAATCAATAAAGATATAAATTTGTATAATAATAAAAAAAACTATCATTATTAGTGACAATAATCGTTTTTGGTTGCTAGCCATGAATGTAGTCTAACTCATTACTATTGTTTAAGGAAAACTACTCCTAGAGTGACCCGTTAGTGGTCTACAAGGTGACATATGCCTCATGGTCTTGGGTCATTAACCTTCTTTCTATTTCCTTACCTCATTTTTGTTTCCTTACACCCTTGGAAGATGAGATCTTAGTCAAGGAGATGTTATTTTAATAATAATTATTTTATATCCATGCTTTTAGAATAATAATTGTAATTCTCAAAACTATATTAATGATAATTTTACGTGTATCATAATAGATTAATTGGAGTACTTATGTTAGTGATTATACATGTATTGTTTAGTTTATCTTTTAATAAATTTTAGTGAATTTTTTATAGTGCAAAAAATATCTATCAATAAATTTCAAATTTAATGAGAGTGTTAATAGTAAGGTTCAAGTTTCTATATAGGCTTGTCACTAATATATTATTCCAACTAAAACCATATGTTTACTACATTGAATAAGAACAAAATGAAATATAGGGATGCAGATGTAATTGAGAATGTATTCAAAATATCACCGAAGTATTTGTAGACCATAAAGGCTATGAAATATGAGATGAAATGATTAATCCTAAAACTATGTGACATTGAGCTATTTCAAAGACATCTTTCATAAACATTCTTCGAATGTGAATTTATTTCCTTATTGAGTAGATAGTCCAAGCAATGAATTTATTACAAACAAAATTTAGATATAATTGAGCATACCTCGTTGTTCAAATACCTTGTGTGTCGAACCAAAAATTATTGGAACATTTCTAGATTTAGGTAAATAATAGTATGTGGTAAATAAGTTATTATCATATATCAACATGTACCATCACCAACTGGGTTGGAAGCTATATTTGAAGTAACCATTTATGTTGCATGAGAAAGGACAAGAAAATTATTGTGATTTTAGATTGATGTTATCATGAAGGTTTCACCCTTATCATAACATCAATTGATATAAAAAAATGTATGCCAAAAATATTAGAAAGATATTTTCCCAAACACATACTCTTATTACTATTATTTATATTAGATTTGTTTTCTGATGTATATCATTTTGGTTCCCCATATTAAAATGAACACCATATTGTGGGACTTAAGAGTTATTTTTGTGAGTATTTCAACAAATGTGCTAAGTTCACCATGAATGTAACAAGCATAGTTTTGATCATTGTCATTAGAAAGAGAGAAATAGATTAATAAAAAATGAAAATCATCCATCAAACATCAGAAGAGTACGGAATGGAGATAAATTCATTGTCATTTCATTATGATGTGTATTGATAAAATTAGAAAATGATTACGGGACTATGTAAATACATCAACTTTGAACCTCGAAATTCTAAACCAAAATCCTTTGAAGCAAGAAATATTTGAAACAAGAGATAAAGGTGAGTTCTTTATATCATGTTTTAACTAGATGTTGAAACTATTGAAAGAGAAAAAAGTTATAGATATATATACACCTTTTATGAGGACATGGTGAAGCCTAGTGCCAAAACTAGTGAAGAGAATACTAGAAGTTTCCTAATTTAGTTATAATTTTCTTAAACATAAGTTAGAAAGGATAATATGGGATATTGAATAGAGATAGGAAACAATTCATACAATTTATTATGCAGCCCATATACGATTTAGAATTAATGGAGATTAAAAATATGTTGTAATTCTTAGCATAAAGTCATTATATATGTAGTAAAAGAGATATATAAAATATGCATGTCTAAACTTTACCAAATAATAAAAAATGTGAAATAGAGTGAACGTGCTTAAATTATAGTTTATGGCTTGATGAAATATAAGCTTTTATGGTATCATGCAAGTTGAAACCACACTATTTAAATTGATGTTATGATATCCAAATAATAGAATATGTAATTAATGAAGAGTCATTAGATTAAAACAACCTATATCAATGCATATTTAGAAAATGTTGGATTTTCACTTTTGCAAACCATATATATCGATGGAATTAAAAACATGATTAAGGAATTGTCCAAGCATGTCATTATTGCAAAGGAAATAATGAAATAGTTCAATATATAAATATGAAAGTCCTTATATAAAATTCTATGAATTAAAAAATATTTATAAAGTAGAGTTAGAAGTTCTTAAGCCATTCTCCATCATAACATTATCAAGAAAATATATGTCGAGAAAATATGTTAAGATGCTCAAATATTTGAAAGAAAGGGGAAAATGACATATACACGTACACAATTTATGCATACCTAATGAATGTTATTTGAAGATTAATACTGAAAGTTTTTTTCCGTGAATATACATGTATTAAATCTTGGCTATGATGGATATCATACTATTATTAATGGGAGATATATAGTAACTAGCAGAAATCAATAATGGCTATAAACTCCTCACCCTAAGCGTAAAAAGAGTTGAACAGAGAAGGTAAGTTTGCAAGTCACAAAGATAGTTCAACTTTTAACTTAAATGAGGTGTGTATGTATTAAATGATATAAATAAAATATCCATGCCCAATATTTTATAACTCATTAATAATGTAAAATATAGTGTAATAGATTCATTTATTATTCACAGCTTAATAAAATATATTTTTTTATAGGATTATATAGTATTGAGAGATGTAATTAAAACAAATCATGTGATATCCAAATATGTAACTAATGAAGACTAATTGTAGGGAAGAAATCTAGAGAAATGAAAAATTGGAAAAGGTTGAATATATAGAATTAAATATAGTTTCTTCTTGAAGCAAGAATACTAAAAGAAATACTACAAACATAAGCATGGTCCTTTTTCACTTCCCTAGATTTTTGTTTGTAACAAAACAAAATCTTTTTGAAATTTAGTAGCATGGTTGTAAATAAATATTAAAAATATTAATTATTTATAAGATTACATTCATTGGCATAAGTAAGGTTAAAAACATTAAGGAAATGGTGAATTTGAGCATTATAGCATTTAGGGAAATGTGTGGGTTAAACAAATAGGGGTTAGTATTCTCCGTCGTGATATGTTTTGGAAAAATATAACAGTGCCATATAATAAAATTTTGAAAATTCTTCTTAAACGTTACTTACAAGGTATATGAATATATTTCACACTAAATCAATGTAATGCTTCTTAAATTTCACTTTTAAGTATAAAAATATAATTCCAATCATGACATAAATTCACATGGATAGTCTCTTTTACACTATCTTCATTTTATACCACATATGTCCATATTCAGGGTTACTCTAGACATGTTTATATTAAGGAACCTCTTACAATTATCCTTAATCTTGCACAACCGAAACGTAATTTGAACTCCTATAAAAGGTCCCCTTTTTTTTGAAACTGTGTGGTCAATTTCAGCTTTTAAAAAATACATCTTAGATTTTATTCTTCACAAAAAATGAGAGAATATTCATGATATTTTATGTAACCCTCATGAATATATATAGCACGTAATGCAACATAGAGAATAAATAAGGGAATGACCCTTTTGATTAGTGTTATCTTAATATGCACATATTGCAAAATAGAAAAAAATAAGGGAACAATCCTTTTCATCAATTTTATTTTAATATCACAAAAAGAAATTGTAGGTTTTAAGATCATACAGAAATTACCTGCATATGAATTATAAAACACAGAAAATAAATAATACGAGAGTAGAACACAGAAAACACATATACACAAATATTTTTCCCTGGATCCCAAAATTGGGACTACTAGCTTGATTTTTCATTATGTTCCTTTGAACATTACAATACATATTTATACATGCCGAAGCATCCAATACCATGGACCGAAAACCATCACATCCAATACCATGGACCAAAAACCATTGCGTCCAGTACCATGGACCAAAAACTATTGTGTCTAAAAAACATGTGCGCAAATCATGCACAAAACCATAGGTGTGTCCGCCCAACCTAACATAATGTGGGGTTATGGGTGCCCTTCAAACCCCTTGTTAACTACGTGGAAATAATATAACACAACGCAATAGAAACATGGGAATTGATCTAAGAAAATTGTTGTTCATTTATTAGAGAACTAATATCTAATAGGGTTAATAAACATCTCACATTGCAGAGATGTTATTCAAATAAAATACGTTTATCCTAATACTTTGAACTATTATTTGAAAATGAGGTGTCACATATTAGTCCTTGCCTTTATAACAATGCATTTAGTAGCAATCTTATTACTAGAAATGTTCCTTCTTCC
>APFE030791299.1:0-14389 GCA_000404065.3 Pinus taeda
AACCAAGGATAGTTGACTAAACGCAACAGGAAAAAAAATTGAACATCGACTTGACTTGTGATTCATCCCATGTTAATATGATAACGATTATAGAAGAAAATGATGGTCAAGGTAAAACCCGATCCATGTGGACTGATACTGACGAAATTACCTCCAATCATTCTAGGATTCATGACATATTGAGTTGGATAGTAGCAATATTCACTCTAAAGACAACAACATGAAATGGAGATTTGGTTGGAATTTTATAACTAGAAAATACACCAACATAATATAAACATTCCAATAAGAATTAATGATCCACCTTTTGGAGTCCAACAATTAGCATGTAAGTTAGTCGAACACACAATATATATGCCTATAGTTATGCTAATCACCATAATTATAAGTTAATTATTAGGTTGATGGAAGATATTTAAACCCTGTGGAATATGTTGGAACATCTATAGTAATATTGACATATTTCATCGTTAAAATGTTCCACTAATATTTTTTGTTACTGTTGAAATATGCATGCAATTTTTATTTTTATTTTTATAAATAAGCACAATATATTTTGTAATAAAGTTATAATTTAGTTCATTTCTATTGTTTTTTTAATCTATGAAATGTGATAGGAATAATGGGGTTACCATTTTGATGGTTTTCATGGATTGAATTTTATTTGTAGTTAGATCCATTTGATTTATATGGCTTCCCTAGTCTATCTTAATTTAATGTTAATATTTTATTTTAACTTAAATTGGAAGTAAATTCCAAAATATATATGCCTATAATTATGCTGATAGTAAGAATAGATCTTCGATAGTTAGAATTTAATTATTAGGTTCATCATAGATATTTAAATCCCATGGAAAATGTTGGAATATTCATGGTAACATTGACATATCAATGATAAGATTTCTGTCCAAATTAGGTATACTCTTTTAATTAAATTGTCTCAAATTAATTAACTTAAGAAAATGGAATATCAACACATCATATTGGGAATGTGGTATTTCTAAGTAGAAAATGGCATATCAACACATCAAATTGGAAATGTGTTATTTCTAAGCCATGGTAACGTAAGAAGAAATGTTTCCAACTAAAGGCATTCCATAATAATAGTGGGGTGAATCTACATGGATAAACATACTTGTCTATCATGGGATTTTGAACCATTATCATGGGATTTTGAGGTGGAGTCCTTTAGGCCTTAGTATTACTTTACCCAAGGCTGCTTTTTCCATGGCCAGTTGATATGATTCCAGTCATTTGACCTATAACAAATGAAACTAGGTATACATTTATTTTTCTATAAGTTAAAGTATGTATAAGTTTATTTTTCTTACCTACAATGTTCATTTCTATAGTAGCTTAAAACAAACTATACTTTTAGAGGTGAATAAGGGTTACTATGCATGTTTATCTATTTATCCATCCAAACTAGCTTCTTTAATTTATTACATGTAATACCCTTTTGCATATTTTCACACATTCAAGTATTTTTTTTTCATGTTTATATATTTATCTATTCGAACAAGTTTAATTAATTTATTATATAATATCCTTTTTCATCTTTGCACACATTCAAGTGTACTCTTTTTTAGAATATACTTTTCTATGATTTTCTTGTTGGAAATAAATTAAAGGCTATTGCATTCCTCCAACCAAGAACTATGTTTCCAGGTAGTTCACACAAATATCTAACTCCTACTTCCCAGGATGAGTACAATCATTCTTTTCTAATATACCTTTGTATTTTATTAGACCCATTTTATCTCCCAGAATCTTTTTAAGTGAGTTTCACCCATGACATTTTTATTTTTAGTCATGTGTTTTCTTTGTAGTCTGCAAAACCAACAATTCAACTCTAGCAAAAAGGAGAACTTTTTATTTTTATTTTCTTTTATCTTGCCTCTTCTTGGGCATAATTCATTTCATGTGAATTAGAAGTATAATATCACATGTAAGCCTTTAATAGTTTTTCAAGAATCATAACACAAAAAGCCAAATTTTCTTTTATAATAATAAAAATATATATTTACACTATCATATGTCACATAACTTGACCCACTTTGTCTTGTTAGGGGAAATTGAATATTAAATTAAAAACAAATATAAATCAAAGGATAAAAATTCAACTCCATACTTGTATTTTTGAAATATATTTTGATTAAAATATTTGTAAGAAAATTAAATTGAACTTAAATGAATTAAAATAGAATATTGAACTTTTTCCTCATTTTCATATGATATTATGATATTATGTATGTGTAAAAACCCCACGCAAAAAGGACGAAAAGAACACAAAAAATAAACCCATACTAAAAAATATAAAACACATTTTCAAATTCTATCATTATAAAGCATCAATTACTAGCTAATTAATTTCTAAAGTACCCAATTTCTTGCAAATTATGATAAATTTTTTGTGGTATATTTCTTTTTTAAATGTATTAAGTAGTTGCGCTTGAAAAATGTTTATCATCATAATCATTTCTGATATTATAGTTATTTTTATTAGTGAAATATATGTTAGTTAATAGATGTTATGATCATTTGTAGGAATAAGTGGGATTTTATTAGAATGAATATCAATTTGCACATACATTTGCACATAAAATAAGTTAATACCCAAATTCAACTCGTTTAAAGTGTAATTGTTATATATGATCTTTATGTATGGGCAAAACCATTATATATGCACAAACACAAACATATACTCAAAATTAACTATAATCACAAACATTTGAAATTCTATCATGAAACATAAAATTGTAATTAATTATAAGAATATAATAATTAAAATTATTTGTTATTGCAAAATACACACATTGAATAGTGGTGGTTACAACAAAAAATACATTTTCATTCATGACGTCATGGTGGTTTACCAAATTAAGTGAACTTTTATTAAATTAAGCATAGATGAGCTATGTAAGCATTCAATACATTTGGAGTATAATTCTTGCATTGTATACTATGCATGCTTAAAATCATCATATAAGTTATTTGTATCAAGTTATTCTAATAAAAGTAAAATTGTGTTCAAGAATTTATTGACATACACACACAAAGAAACAATCAAATACATTACATAAAATAAACACACAAACATCTAAAATTCTACCATCACAAAACATTGATTTGTAACTAATTATCAATATATATTGACTAAAAATACTTCTCAAAGATTTATTGAATAAAGATACTTACAAAAAAATCCATAGCCATTCATGATCTTGTTTTTATTTGCAAAAATAAATGAAATTTTGTTAAACTAAATGCTAATTATAACATATATAGTTTAATACACATTCAATTATTTGGGACTGTAATTCTTGCATTTTATATTTTATGTGTGTAAAATCGTCATAGAGGTTATTTGTATCAAGTCAAGAGACAAATTTGTGCAATGACCTTCCATACAGGATATTCTAATGAAAGCATAAACAAACAAACACATACATTTCATAAAATAAAAACACAAACATTTAAAATTCTATCACCATAAAACATCAACCTGTAACTAATTATAAAAATCATATTTATTAAAACCACTTATAAAGAATATTGTGCATTGAATAGTGGTGCCTACAAAAAATGAAATTCATTCATGATGTTAAAAAAATAAGATTTTATTAAATTAAATAACAATTTAAAGATTAATAACTTAATATACAAATTCTACTCATTCTATAAGTTATTATTGTATATGATATTACATATGTGTAAAAATATTATACACAAACAAACAACCAAAAGCAAATAAAAGCGCAACAAACAAATACACAACATAAAATAAAACCACATACATTTAAAATTCTATCATGGGAAAACATCATTTTGTAAATTTACTTTTAAATTTTATGTTTATTTTGCTTGATATATTTTCAATTTTACATTGAATGATTATGGTTAAAATAATAATCATGCTCATAGTCACCTGTGATGTTGTGATTACTTTTGTTATTGAAAATTATATTTTGATTAAAAGTAATAATGAAAAATTGTGATTTTCAAACATACAAAATTGGTGATGATTCTTAAAAGGAAAATCCATAGTCATTGTTACTTGTGGTATTGTCATGGTAATTTGTATCTATAAAATTTATTGACTAAAAATATTTAAAATTTTTTATTTTATACTAAATACATTTAACAAATTATACACTCCACCCATTTTGTACCATAAAAAATTAACTAACTAATACAATCATTCAACCATTGAATTAAATAAAAAAATTGACTAAACTATAAGAGAGGAATATATTAATTAAAAAACCAAATTAAATATTGATAGAGGAACTCTGCCAAGATCACAAGGTCGGTGTGATGGATAGGATTTCTTAGTATTTTCAGTTTCCCTAGGCAGTCGGGTTTCTTCAGAAATCTAATCCATCTGTGTCATCGTTAGGGCAAGATCACGTTGCTCATGGGTCTGATAATGGGGTTTCTGAATGGAGTTAATACTAGTTTCGTTCTCCTATGTAGGGATCAAGGCTGATAGCTCAGGCCATCGATAGTATCATTCATCAAATCGTCAACGCAGAGTATCTTCTCACCCGATACGCACATGATGGTATATAAGGAAATGAAGGGCATCACATTGATGAGATGGGAATGGACCTGTGTAGGATTAAGGTGACTTTGGAGGATCTCGTCATCCACCATCATATTAAACTCGAGAATTCGGGATGATCACCTGGACTATGAAATTCAAAGTCTATAGGGGCAGTGTCTAGGTCTAGTATTCCCAAGCGAGCATAATCAAGTCAAGGTCAAGTAAATGGAGTCTTTTTGTCCATAGATATCCTCAGAGTAAAATTCGTTGCCTCAACAACACTAGATGAGACAAACAATATACCCAACCCCTACATAGTGTAACAACTGAATCAAATCCCAGTAACGACTATAGATCTACCATAAACAAATGGTTTGGGAACAACATATGAATCTCAGGCAGTACTATGCAGATTCAGTAGTTTTTGGATGAAACTAGTTGATCTCTTCCATTAGATATTTACAAATTCAACAATAAATTTTGAGATTCAATTTTGCTACAACGACTTGTTCCTAGTAAAATTTTCATCATGAGAGGATTTTGAATATATATTGCAAGAGGGTCCATGGTTTTTAGGCTCTGTGACATATTTTGTCACCCCTTGGTTCCCATATTTTCACCCCAATATAATGGTAGTATCTCAAATGTCGGTTTGGGTTAGATTTCATAATCTACACCTACATTTGTAATCCATAAAGTGATAGAAGCCATTGGGAACACATTAGGGTGATACATAAAGAAAAATAAACAAATATTTGAGGAAAAAATCTATATAATCACCAGAATTTGTGTGGAGGTAGACCTCATCAAAGGATTTTCAGATCATATTCTCTTGACATGCAACAAGCAGCGCTCGACATAGTTCCTAGATTTTGAGAACACAACATTTAGATTTGAAATAAGCCAACAAATGGGACATCCACATGATTTATGTCATGATTCTAAGAAATTTCATCAAGCGAAAAAGAAGAGAAGAAAGCAACCCAAAGGATGGCAATTCCCACAGCAGTTGCCTCACAAAGAAGAGGATGATGAAGAAATAGATCCTCCTACCAATGAAGAAGCCCAAAATACACAAGAAAATGTAGAAAAGGGGAGCAATAATCATGAAGTTTTGGGAACTCCAACAGAGACATCAAGGCATAAGATGATCCCTGTAGAAATGGAGACAAGGGACTCAAAATGTCATCATCTATCTAAATGTTTGGATTCAGATAAGGAAAATCCAAGAATGAATGAAGGGACCGACCTAGTGCTTGTAATGACCACTCCTTCCCAAGGATAATGGAGAAAGTCTAAAAAGATGAAATGGATAAGAGGGTAACATGATTACCACCATTTTGGAGTTGTATTTTTGGTCTATGTGATCACCACTTTTCATTGGCATGATTGAACGCATTATCAACATATACAACATGTAATTTTTGTTGTCATTAATAAAATTATGATTTTTCCCGATGAAAAAAGAATATATTAATTATAAGTAATTATAAAAAGAATCTAATTTTCAAATAGACATTGAATAGTATAGTGGTTGTTACAAAAAAAAAAAAAACTATCATCCATGGTGTCATGGTCAGTTAGCAAAATAAGTGAAATTTTATTAAATTGACCATGTATAAGTTAATGCAAGCATTCATTTCATTTGAAATGTATCTCTTGCATTGGATGCTATGCATGCTTAAAATCATCATAAAAGTTATTTGTATCAAGTTTATGGATAATTTCTTTAGTTACATTTCATATGGTATATTATAATGAAAGTTTTTTGTTTTTTCTGGAATTCATAGACATAGAAACACAATCAAGGGCAAAGACAAACAATTAAATACATTACATAAAATAAAAACACAAACATTTAAAACCCTATCATCACGAAACAACCATTTATAACTAATTATAAATATATATTAATTAAAAATACTTATAAAATAATTTGATTCTCAAAGATGAATTAAATAATGATACTTACAAACTAAAAAAACATGGTCATTTGAAAAAATAAGTGAAATTTTGTTAAACTAAATGCTAGTTTGAACATATATAGTTTAATATACATTCAATTAATTGGAAGTGTAATTCTTGGATATTATATTTTTTGTGTGTAAAATCATGATAAATGTTACTTGTATCAAGTTAATAGACAATTTTGTCAATGACCATCCATACAAAATATTGTAATGAAAGCCATTCACATGTTCTAAATGTTATAAACAAACAAAAGCATAAACAACAAACACATACAATCCATAAAATCAAAACACAAACATTTAAAATTCTATGATCATAAAAATTCTATCAAATTATAAAAAATGGTTGAATAAAAAGAAATGTTCATTGAAAATCGGTACTTGTGAAAATTCAAATTCATTCATGATGTTGTTGTCATTTTCAGAAAAAACAAGATTTTATTAGATTAAACTACAAATTAAAGATCAATATTTTAGTATATAAATTCTACACATTAGCAAAGTAATTATTGTATATGATATTTAATATGTGTAAAAAGACTGTATTCACTGAACAATAAACAATTGACTTTAGACAAACTCAACATATAAAGAAGCTCATAATATGCATAGGATCAAGGATAGTCAACTGAACCCAATAGGGAAAAAAATATTGAACATCGACTTGACTTGTGATTCACCCCATGTTACTACGATAACAATTATAGAAAAAAATGATGGTCAAGATAAAACCCGATCCAAGCAGAACGATACTGACCCAGTAGGTGCATGTTTCAGATTTTGAAGAACCAGTGCATGCATAGTTTCAGTGGTAATGAAATTTATGGTAGTGCCCAAATCTACGAGTACATTTGGAATTTCTACTTCATTAATTTGCATGGCTAGAATTGGGTTCCTCAAATCCCCATATTTCATAGGCATGGCCTTTCCCATCATAAAATCTGATAGTTTTCCCATCACATGAATGGCGAGTGGGTCCCTTGATTTCTTTTTAGGCTTCTTATCACAATATTCCCTAAGGGTGTTTGCATATATAGATACATCCCTCATAGTTTCTAATAGGGGTATCTTAACATGAAAATTTTGTAACTCCTATAACAATTCAAACTCAGATTGAGGGATCTGTTTACTGAAGGTCAATCTTTCTAGATAGGGTGGTTCAACTCGGTGTTCTTGATTAATTAGGGGCCGAGGAGGTGTTTTATTTTTACTAACTTTGTTCGGTTCCTCCTCAACTATTTCTGATTCTTTTGTCTCACTGCCAACTTCTGTAATGACAACAAGTGAATGTTGAGCATCGAATACTCACTCAAATCTCAAATTCATCTCATAAAGCTCTACGATGCCTATGTTCTATGAAGGTAGGTTGAGGGTGTGAGATTACTGAGCTCCCTTATTGTTAGGATTTAGATTGGGTTGGATAGGAAACTGAGGATGAACAAGTAGATTATTAGGAGTCATACTAGAGAGAAAATTGAGTTGTTGTTGTGAAATTGACTGGGTAAATTGCCCAGATGGAGATGGTCCATGCCAGTTCGAAGCCCATGAAGAACTTGAACTAGCTTGACGAGCCCATTTCTGCCAGGGTGGTTGTTGATATTTCGGCCACATAGATGGATAAGGCATGGACTAAGGACCCATATTAAAATTATTGAAATAATGTGATGGATATGGAAACATAGCTTGATTTCCAGTTGGTGGTTGAGGTTTCCATGGTTTTTTCGATCCTATAAAGTACATTTGCTCCATCTCTTCGCCTATCCCTTGAAAGATTGCTTTCAATCCTAGTAAGGAGGGGAATGAACTTGTTGGATTATTTAGCTTACAGATTGCACATTCCTCCACGAAGTTCAATGGGAATTTTCTTTGTGGATGCTTCTTTCTACACTTTGAGAAAAATATGGCCAGAGTTCTTTCCAATTCCATCTATTTCTGTTTTACTTGGAGTGTGTCTATTTGTGCATATAGGGTACTTAGGATATTACTGCTCAAGTTATCCAGCATATTTCCAATTTCTACTTTCATGACACCTCCACAAGATACTTTTGTTAATCGAATTCCCTATTTTTTCCTTCCAACTCCTCTTGAGCACTGAATGCACAGAACACAAATGGTATTGAAGTCATCATTTCATATGTCTCCCTTCCCCACTATGTTTAACAACTCCAAAGAGTTTTCTCAAAAGGCTCGGAGAAGGATAATTTTTAAAATATCCTTATCCAAGGTAGAATGACCTGATCTTTGTAGTGTGTACTTAAACACTTCCACACAATCCTCCATGTTTTCATTTTCTTTCTGCATGAACTTAAAAAGTTCTTCCTTAATATCCCAAGATTTATAATAGTCCTGATACTTCTCCAGGAAAGACGTTTGCATCCCATCCAATGTGGTGATAGTCTTTCCTCCTAGACCCATAAACCATCGCAGGGTTGCCCGTTTTAGTGTAACATGGAAGATTTTCAATTTCTTAGCATCTATTATATAGTCATATCCCCAAAATATAATATCAAATTCAAACAGGAAGTTATCGGGATCCTTCAAAGTCAACCCATGAAAGCTAACTAAAGCTGTTAAAGGAATGGGCTTCGTTGGTACACTAGTCCCAACATCCACAATTAGGAATTCAATAGTAGAGGTTTTAGGTCCCATTAATATCTTCCAATAATCATTGGGGATTTTAGTAGGTTCAGTAGGAAGTGGTGGAAGGGTTCTTATCATAGGAGTTTGAGTTGCTTTAATAGCACTCCCTTTATCCCTTGGTGATAAAAGTACCCCTACAATTTCTTCCTCTATGTAACAATGGCTTGAATTTTTAGACCCCTTCTCTGTGAGTTCTTCTTCCTCTATTACCAGCAATGGTACTCATTTATTGTGTATACTGTTGTATACCTCTTTTGCTGCTGGAAGGGTATGTTGTTTTAAATCAACAAGGGGTACTATGGATAGCATTGGCTGTTCTACAAATTGTCCCTCAGATCTTGTTTGAATACCTAACCTTATAACAACACGAGAAGATGCTTCTGATTCAACTTTTGTGATTGGTTTTTTGGATATAAGTATTCCTTCCCAAATCCTATCCTCCATTCTTTGGAGCTCTTTCTCTGCATATTTTATTAAAATATTTGTTCACGCAAGTCAGTGACAGGAAAATATCTAAATTAAGTTACTATGTTCAAGACCTAGAGTAGGGTGTCAAAGGACCATTCCCTCCCCAAGACAAGAGATCAATTTTAGCAAACAAGAAACGAAAATGACTGAAAATGATATCTAGGGTTTAGGGCCTAGAGAAGGGTATCAAAAGACCCTGCCCTCCCCAAGACAAGAAACTAAACAAGAGAAGAACACACATGCAAGGAAATCTATAGCTCGGGACCTAGAGTAGGGCGTCAAAGGACCATTCCCTCCCAGGATGAGAGATTGGGTTTTATTAATGCAAAAAAATTCAATACAACTAACCAAAGAAAAGAGCTCGGCCCAAAAAAATAAAAGCAACAAAAATCAAAACACTACACTCACGACTTAGAGCAGGGTAGCACTTCCTTGCCTAAGATGAGAGATTGATCCTCTGGTTGATACAAATTGTTTCTTGCACCTTGTTAGCCTCCGTGGAAATGGCCCCAAAATATTGGTGTCTGAATGTCAATAAAATATTCAACCCTTTACTACATTAATTCATCAATCTGAGTGCGTATAACTTTGAAGGTAACACGAAAGGTATATGCAGGGCCAAGGTTACAACCTTGCATCAAACAAGGATTCGTGATTAAGAAATAAACACATCATTGTAACAAGAATGGAAATTAAATTGCAGAACTTAAATAGGCATTCACAATAATCTATAGAGAGATATGTAACAACAATAAAGAAATAAAAAAACAAGCAAAATAGCATACATAAAAGAAAATATGCACCACGTGATCAGAATAGCAAGTTGAGCTCTCCGATCAGGGTTGCATTAAATTACAACTAGAGATAGAACAACAAAATTGCGTGTATTTGATTAATCTGTGAAGAAGCTATTACAATACATATCTCTGTGTGGCTAACCTTTCACATAGGAATAAAACCCCTTTTATACAATACATGGGTAATAAAATATTCCCCAAAAACTATATTTTGCGAACCAAATGCGCAAAATATAGAACAATTTAGAATAGTGGTAGTCGCTAAGAGAGTGAGAACATAAATCTTCCAAAATAGGCTTGAAAACAACTACGAGTTGGTTGTGATATGTTTCAGCGTTGCTGAACAGCGGCTATGAATTGCAGAATTACTATTACATGTTGTGAAAGAGATACCTGTTCACTAGACATAACAAATTTTACTAGCTCACATAGGCAAAACCATCGTGACTTTACTTCATCAATTAAATATTCCAAAATACATAAGAAAGGAGGGTCACCTCATAGGGTTATCATAATAAATGCATATTAATTAGTGCAAAAAAAAACATGAAAAATACGTGAAAATGTAAAAAAAAGATAAACATATTTGGTGCCCAACACTTATCTTACAAACGTTAGTAAATTAAATTTGTAGGTCAAACATACTTAAATGATTATAAAATACGGTAAGAAACTTTAAAAATCAACCTTCAACCAAATTATTGATATAATATAAAGTAATTTGGAAACTTTCAATAACATATGTAACTGACACCCTCACGGTCGATGGATATGCTCTTTCAAACAGTAAAACTCCACTTGCAAACGTGTTTCTACTCAAGTGGTGTCAGTAGTGTCATAATCATTATGAAAGAAAAAAGCGTTGGAACTAAATTTGAATTTTCTAACCAATGCGTTTATGCCGTAAGATTCTAACAACTTCCATCAAATGGATAAAATTGAGTCAACGAATAGCGTGATCCTGATGAACGTGTCAACTTTTCAAGCAATGGATGGGGCGATTTCTACATACATTGTGTTCCCTCGTTGTTCAATTCTTTACCCTATGTGCTCCCTCTCTGAGGAGGTTGCACAAGTTTTGCTGTGTATGTATATTCTCTATATATTACCTTCCATTTCTGTGAAACGTTCTATGTATATTATTTGTTTCTCTGAGGTGTTTGTGTATGTATTGTGTCCATATTCTCTAATTTTGTGTTCACTGAGAGAGAAGAATGGAACAAATTCGAGGAAAAAATACATGGTAAAGTGAGTGTGAAAGGGCCAACGCCTTTTCGTTTTATTTTTTAAATTTCTAGGATTGTTTCCATTGTTGTTGTAATTCTATGTTATTTGTAAAATATCTGTAATTGTTTACTAGTATTTCAATCTGATCGATTTTGTTTGTAACAATTTATCAAGAAATTCGTCCGTTATTTTATTTTATCTGAGTTTCGTGTGTAGTATCTACTTTCTCAAGAACAGCAGTTGCGTGCTCGTGCTCATCAGCTGAAAAGTCAAATAAAAAAAATATTCACAATGTTGGGATGGTCCGTCATCGCAAAGACTAAGTAAAGCTGTTTTATTTATGTTATGTGAGTTTTGTTTGTATTATCTCCTTTCTCAAGAAGGAGGAATTAATGTGAGTATAACAATGGTTAAGAACAGCAGTTGCGTGCTCATGCTCATCAGCTGAAAAGTCGAAGAAAAAATATTCATAATGTTCGGAAGTTGTTTTTTCTCGATAATGTTCCTGTTTTTGTATCTTTTAAGTTTCAAATTATATGTTCTTTCATTTGATGGTTTATTTCTATTAGCAATTTATTTTTGTAGTTGGAAATAGAAATGTTCCGGGGCTTTCACCATTTTCACTCATAATTTATTTAGGCAGGCATGCTGTTGAAAACAGGCATCAGCCAAGTCAGCAGTGTGGGGACCACAGGAGAAACTATTTAAAACACAAATTTATTGGAATAAAAGATGGTGGAGGGTATCCGAGGCTATCGATTGCATGTGGATAAAACGGCTATGATGTATTATGGAAAATAGTGAATTGAAAAAGGCCTAGCGATTGTGCACTTGTGAATTGAAAAAGCCATAGCATATTTTCCATCCGTCGAGAGAGCTCGTAGAAAGGATTGCTGGTGCACATCTGCGTGGGAGTTGCTGGTTAACCACTTAGCATGTAGACGGAGAATGCAGATCTATACATACCATGGGTGCCACTGAATGTGCCATCCTCTGAACGCTCAAATGCATGTTGAAGGCATCGAAAAGGTGAACTTATAATCCCATGGAAATTTCTGATCACAGGCAGTGGGAGCACGGTGGTTCATTTCGTCCAGGTGATCGAGCATGGGATGGGAGTTCTGGAGCTATGGGTCCCCATCATAAATTGCAGTAAGTAATCGATACTCTGCACAACGAAGCGAATTGGCCCTCCAACCCTTCGACACTCGTGGCTTCCACCGAATGTTAATGGGGCTTGACCGACTCTGCATATGTGCTGGAGTGAAGCACATTGAGAGGAACCATCGTTTGAAGAACCAGCTAGAGGACGTGGTGGTTCAAGTGGTGATCGAGGACAAGTGATGGGATTTCAGAAAAGGAGGCCGTCAGATTCCATTTCTGCGAACACCGTCTGTTCATTAATGGTATATATAACGATTACCTCTTTTGATTGCAATTATTTATAATAATTACCTTTTGCATTCAAACTGAGTGTAGCAGAGCAGAATGCTAGAGGGCAGAGCATCTTGGGTAGTGGGTTGATTTGGCATTGCACCTGGTTGATTTGTGGATGCTTTAGCAACGTCCATCGTTATTTCTCTATTTCTGCTTGTAGCCATTACGTGGGTTTTGGGTTTTTGTTTTTGACTGTTTGGATAATGGTATTTTTTGTTTTTAACTGTTTTGTTTTGGGCCCTTATTTTTTAAGTTTTAGATTTGCTTCTCCTCTATTTCTGCTTGTAGTCATTAGGTGGGTTTTGGGTTTTTGTTTTTGACTGTTTGGATAATGGTATTTTTTGTTTTTAACTGTTTTGTTTTGGTTCTTTGTTTTTTACGGTTTAGATTTGCTTCTCCCTGGGAGATGAGAGGATTTGATGTACTCCTCACATGTTGTTCTTTGGAGTTCTTTTGGTGTTAAAAGAGTTATGCACTGTTTCTTTATCGTGGAGTTGCCAAAAGATGGAGGACCGAAATCTGGAGCACCGCCGGAGAAAAGAAAAAAGAGGACCACGGAAAAGCAGCAGAAGAATAGCGTTCAACTTGCCGAACAGCGAATTTCTAAATGTGGGGTGCTGATAGCATCGACTGTGGGGTGCTGATAGCATTTAAAGACTTCTACATTTGTTACATTCGTTTCTTTTGTTGTTTGAAAGATTGCGAAGGAGCTTGAGTGGAGACGTGGGACTCTGTTGTTAACATGCAACCTTGGAAGATAATTATGGGAGGTATTCCTCATATACTTTATACCTAGATATGCTTTATATTTGTCTTTACTTTAGTTGCTAAAGAATTTATGTTGCATTTTTTTTAAGAATTTATGTTGTATTTTGTAAGACAAAAAATATTACAATAAATAAATGAAATAAATAGAGTAAAACCATCTGCTGCTTATTTTTATTACATTTTTTTTTTCTTTTCTCTTATAATTAATTAATTTGTTTGTTTAATGTAATGCGATTTAATTTAGTTTTAAGTAATATTTATTATTACATATTTAAATGATATTTTGTTTTTTAGGAGAAACAATGTTGTGAAGATATTTCATTGTATTGTTTTGAATATAAAATATAAGTATTTTGGGGCTATTAAAATTTAAAAGGAGAAAGGTAAAGAGAGAGGGAGAAAGGTAGAGAGAGAGAGTGGAGATATAGGAAGAGAGACACAGGGAGGGAAAGATAGATAGCGGTACAGAGACAGTGAGAGGGAATGGTAAAGTAGAGAGTGAGGGAAGGAGGGAGTGGGAGAGAGGGGGAGAGACA